>NC_051165.1:117096973-117151973 GCF_013339725.1 Rhipicephalus microplus
CGCACGCCTATAAGGTCACCACGTGGCGCGCGGGTACATGTGTTAAAAGCAGGGCCGGATCGTTTGGAGATGGTTTTTCTGTCCTTCCTTCCGTCTTCGTGCGTGGGAGGACGCGTCGTTGTTTTGCTTGTTTCGTTCACGCTCCTTGGGACAAACGGGCGAGGAGGTTCGGTATCACTTTTGCCGGGATCGGTGCACTAGTTTTACGCATTACGAAACTGCATGCGTGGCTCTGGATACACTGGGGAGTAGTATGTGGAAGGCAACGGAGGAGAGGCGTGTTACGTTCTTGCCCTTTTGCGACGATGTTTGAGAGACGATGCTCTTGCGTCTGCGGAGACAGCAGCAACGCCGCCTGTGTGATTGACATTTTATGATCATTTTTATGTTGTTGGTTGTTCTTAAATGCCAGTGGCGACCAATTTTTGTAGCTTTAACAGCCCGTGTGGTGTCAAAACTGCTCAGATTGATTGATTGATTGATTGATTGATTGATTGATTGATTGATTTGGGGGTTTAACGTCCCAAAACCACCATATGATTATGAGAGACGCCGTAGTGGAGGGCTCCGGAAATTTCGACCACCTGGGGTTCTTCAACGTGCACCCGAATTTGAGCACACGGGCCTACAACATTTCCGCCTCCATCGAGAAATGCAGCCGCCGCAGCCGGGATTCGAACCCGCGGCCCCCGCGGGTCAGTAGCCGAGTACCTTAGCCACTAGACCACCGCGGCGGGGCAAAACTGCTCAGTGTTATGCGCGAATTTTTCGTCGGTGAATGGCCCGAACGTTCTTGTTGGTCACAGTATATAAAGGAACTTCTGGGCCGCTGGAGGCCCGCGGCAAACCATGAGCTCCACGTACGCATGCTATAAAAGCGTTAAAAACTTATTTTAAAGGACAGCACGATTAGTAGCTAATATTGAGCAATAAGGAATTTAGGTTCATATTAGATTAAGTCACATGCGTTATATGCGTGTGGGCTGAAGTTTATGATGTGTATAGGCTGTTGTGTTCACACGTGTGGATTCATCCCCATAGTGGCCTGACGTGTTGACTGCTGTGCTGTGCCGATTCGATTCAATGATAACCACCCATTCATCATCATCAGCAGCAGCCTGACTACGCCCACTTCAGGACAAAGGCCTCTCCCATGTTTCGCCAATCAACTGTGTCCTGTGCTTGCTGCTGCCACTGTATACCCGCAAATTTCCTAATCTCATCTACCCACCTAACCTTCTGTCTCCCCCTAACCCGCTTGCCTTCTCTTGGAATCCAGTCTGGTATCTTTCATGACCAGCGGTTATCTTGCCTTCGCGCTACGTTCCCTGCCCATGACAATTTCTTCTTGGCTTCGGCTATGATGTCCTTAACACCCATTTGTTTCCTGATACATTCTGCTCTCTTCTTGTCCCACCTGTCATTTTCCTTTCCATCGCTCGCTGTGTCGTCCTCCTTAAGTCGAACCCTTTCTGTAATCCTCCAGGTTTCTGCTCCGTAGGTAAGTACCGGTAAGATACAGCTGTTATATACCTTCCTCTTGAGGGATAGGGACAATCTGTCATTCATGATTTGAGAATGCTTGTCGAATGTGCGCCATCCCATTCTTATTCTTGTAGTTACTTTGATCTCGTGGTTCCGCTCCGTGGTTACTGCCTGTCCTCAGTAGTGCTCTTTCACAACTTCAAGTGCACTGCGACCTACAACGAAGCGCCGTTGTCTTCCGATGTTGTTGTACATTACTTTCGCTTTCTGCAGATTAATTTTAAGACGTACCTCTCTGCTCTCCTTGTCTAATTAAGTAATCATGCACTGGAATTCGTCCCCTCAGTTACTTAGTCGAAGTGCAGTGGCATAGTCGAAGTGCAGGTTACTGAGTTACTCCATCAACTGTTACCTTCTAGGCCTCTGAAAACCTCATGAAAGCACGCGGTAAATAGAATTGGAGAGATTGTATCCTCTTGTCTTGCACCCTTCTTTAATGGTATTCTGTCGCTTTCTTTATGAAGCACTATGGTGGCAGTTGATGCGCTGAAGATATTGTCCAGGATGTTTATATATGCTTCGTCGACGCCCCGATTTCGCAGTTTCTGCATTACTGCTGATATGTCTTTTGAATCAAATGCCTTCTCGTAATGTATGAAGGCTATGTATAGTGGTTGGGTGTATTCTGAGCATTTTTATATTACCTAATTGATAGATATATGAATATGGCCGATTGTTGAGTGGCCTGTACGAAATTCTGCTTGATCCTTTGTTTGACTGAATTCTAATGTTATATTAATTCTCTGGGCAATTACCTTTGTAAATAGCTTGTATACGACGGAGAGCAAGCTGATCGGCCTGTAATTCTGCAAGTCCTTGTCGTCCCCTTTCTTATGGATTAAGATGATGCTAGCATTCTTCCAAGATTACGGTACTCACCCCGTCAGGAGACACTTAGTAAACAGGGATGACCAGTTTTTCTTTCTAACCCAATCTGTCCGTCTTTCAACTGATCTGATGTTACCTGATCCTCACCAGCGGATTTGCCAAGCCTTTCCTGACTTTTTCTGTTATTACTCATTACTTGTGGGATTTCATCTGGGGTACTGCCAGTTCTTACATTATGGTTGTGGTTTTCCCGGCTACTGTACAGATTTCTGTAAAACTCTTCCGCTTCTTTAACTATTCTATCCTTATTGGTAGTTGTTTTTGCTTCCTTGCATGCATCTGGTTTTTGCTTATCCCAAGTTTCCTCTTCACTGTTTTGACGCTTCATCCGTTCTTGAGAGCATGTCCTATTTTCTCCATGTTATACCTTCTTACATCGGATACCTTATGCGTATTAACCAAACGTTATTAGAGATGTTCATTTACATTGCGACTGCATGCGTTGTTTGGTGTGTGTGCGTGTGAGTGTGCTTTTTCACATCTGAGCTCGTGTGCCTATATTCAATGTACCGCTATTTGTATGGAGAGAGCCGAGGAGTTGCCGGCGTCTTATGTGTGCGCCTGTATCTCCTTTTGCATCATATCACTCAATAAGAACGCCTTAAGCTCGGATCATTCTTGTTGAAGCTATAACGTTGAGCATCGTCTGCCTCTTCCAAGTTTCTAGGACCACAAATCTTGTGTATTAAGTTTTCATCACGAATATTATTGAGACATGTTTTATCTCATTACAAAGGATATGCTCTTTCTCTGTGTGCGCGTACCTGCATGCGCACACCCGCAGGTGAATAAGACGCCGTTGTGGCACGTTATCCTTGCCTGCCGCGGCTCCTCTGTGTGTGCCTCCTCCAGGAACGTCGTTAAAAGATCCCGTTTAAAAGATCCCACAGGCGCTCTCTGGTCAGTAGCCAAATAGTTTGTTATTGCGTGGTCATCGCCCCCTCTCCTCTGTTTGACCAGAAAGGCGGGTCGTCGATGCGTCGTCGTAAATGCATCCCGCTGCGCGCTGACGACGATGACGACGTGACCGAGCGCGTCCGTCACGACGGATGTGACCCTTTATGATCAGTGCCGTCCGTGTGTACGTGCTTTTGTTTACCGACGCCCGTCTGCACGGATCGGGTTTGAACTACACATACACTTCCTGCTTGTGCTTGCTTGGTGCCGCCTGTAAATAAATAAATAACTCACTATTGATATCGAATGGGCGTGGAACAGGTGCGAATGAACGAAACGCAATGTTTGGGTGCGACTACATCTGTGCCTTTATACGTGGCACATGGTAGACCCCACAGGCGCTGACTTACAGCCCGTGGTGTATACTATGAATCGCTGGCCGTGTATTCCCGAGCACTGCCCCCCTCCCCTCTCCCCAATATTTGTGCCTTGTTCGCAAGCACAACGGAATACAAAACAAAGACGTGAACAGGCGGGTGTCACTTTCCTTTGTGTTGGTTCAGCGTTTTGATGATGCGCAAGTTCAACATCCTCCAACTAGCCCAAATTTCTGCTTCGGATGGTCAAGTTGAAGCCATTCGCATTATATCGACTTCGCCATTGATTCGGGCAACACTGTCGAGTGAGGTCAATTGATGGATCGGATTGGATTGAAGATGAAATAAACACAATGGTCACAGCTAGCAGAAAGATCGCGACAGAGCAGGTTGAGGCACGTAATCCATATAGACAGGAAGAGGCTGTGAAGGGGAAAAGATGTGCGTTTTTAACAAAAGACGTTGGCAGTGGAGAGAGCGCCACCTATAAACGGACCGTTGCTGCACGCGCGGTGCTCGTGCACGTGTTGTGGCAATTCGCGCCCTGCTGGACATTATTACGTCACGGCGAAGTTAAAAAGCATCGGCAGCGATCGATGGCGATAAGTCTGCTTGCAGCGCAGCCGAGTCGGCACTTTATGTGTGCGCCGTTCGTCCGCGGTTTTTGACACCGCCGCCGTCCACCTGTGGCGCAACGATTCCCTTTTCTCGCTCGCCCAGATGGCGCTGTGCGCGCCGTCGTCGGCAGCTGCGGATTTCTCAGGGAGCTCTTTTTTTTTCTTCCACCCATCTTCGCCGCATGTCCTCATGCATATGTATTTTAGGTATTTTGCACACACACACACACACACACACGCACACACACACACACCACGAGGAAAAGTGCTGAGCCTCTCAACTCTTGTCCAAGGCAAGATGTCGGTGTCTCCCCCCTTCCCCCTTTATTCTTTTCGCAAGTAAACGTTCCTTTTCCTCTTTTGTCAGCGCCAATCACTCACACTGACGCTCTTCTCGGCTCGCCGCTGTTGAAATGTGCGAGGATATTCACTGCGCTGACACGACGAGGGCCGACTTCGCCGAGCGCGGCGGCTTCTTCGCTGACAGCCGCTCGGAAATGTCTCGCGAAGCTTTCTTTCCATGTCGAGGATTGTCTCCTGTCAGAGTGGGCCTTATTGCCTTGCGGACGCGGCTGTAGTTTTCACAGCTGGCGCATGATGCTGGTTTGTAGCGTACTCACTGATCTGAGTAAACGGAGGGTCTTGTTGTAGGGAAACGGCGCGAAGGAACAGGCAGAGAAGGACACACGCAACAGCGCTGTCTCACAACAAAAGTTTATTCGTCAAACCAGGTACTATATACCTGCGCAGTTTGAACAAAAAGAACAAACAAAAATGACAAGTGGAAGAGGAATGAAAGATCTGCATTATCACCAAAAAGCTCGCGCGGGCAGTTATTCTGATCGAAAAAAAAAAAGCTCGTTTTCTGATCAGACAACTTTTCTCCTGGGGTCTTGCATGTGAAAGTAAAAGGGGGGATATTACTTGATACTGCCGGCAAAAAAACATACTTATACGCTCGCCTACTCAGTTTGACTCATGCGCTACTCTACTAACTTGTCAAGGGAAAGCGTAAAGGCTAGATGTGATGGACGAAAAAAAAAAATGCACAACATATCCACGGACTGCTGCGAAGCTTTGCGGGCTCTCAGTTTAGCCGTCCGACCGTCAGTCTGTCCGTTCGTCTGCAGTGCTCTCAGAAAGACAACGTAAGGAGTTTCGCCCATAAAAAATAAGAAAAAAAAACAAAAGAAAAAAAACTCACCAAGGAAATGTCGCTGGAGCCAACGTCTCGACCGAGACGACTTGTCAAAACGCTGGCTAGCCGTCGTCATTTCTCTGCAAGATGATTGATTTCTAATCGCTATATACTGGCTTCTGTTGTGCATGTCAATGCTGCCGACGCTTTATCAATCGGTCGATTGATTTATCGATTGCGTTATCCGAAGCACTTTTGCGATAATGACGCTGCCGACCTGCTCGTATTGTCAAGTTTTTAAATGTGTCGACAAGATAGACTTCAATGGATAGAACACGCGCCTTAAGGATAGCGTGCCGCGACGTGCGCGGCAGTTGATTGTATACGACGCGCGTTTATCACTGAAAATCCACGCCTGTCTCTAAGGGGCTCGCGTTCGAAAAAAAAAATGTTTGTCGCCGCCGCAGCCCGTGGTTTCCGTCACTGTTGCGGCTTTGGGTATATAGCGTGGTCCGGACCGGAGTCTCCAAGTCTCGGGGAGAAGAGGAACATAGGAGGCGCAGCTGATAACAGGAACGCTTCTTTACAGTAATTTACGGGATGAAGGTAGCATGACATACTTCATGATTGATGGGCGCCCCATCGAGCTCTCGCGTTTTATAGTCTAGGTCTTCTACCCATAAAGTAGTACTTTAGTAGTAGTAGTATTTTATTTACAGTAAGCCGGATACAGAGCTCACTGCAGGGGCAAAGGGCTAAAGGCGAATAGCCAGATAAAGGCCCTTGTCCCTCCGCAGTCCGTGACAGTGCAAAGCTTAAACAATATATATATTAAATACATTGGTTTCAAGCAACCTGCAATTGTACACACAAAATTCAAACATAAATAGCATAAGAAGTTTACACAACACATTTCAAGAATTAGAGGTCACTCTCGTAAAAATTCACAACTAAACGATATCAATAAAACAACTCAAAAAACAGACACAAAATGCATGCAGTGAATTGCGCTGTATACACTCGTATAATGACATAGAAATTTATGAACAATTTAAGGGATCGCCATGCCATTGTGCGCGATAAAAAAAAAAAGAAAGGGTGAAGGAGAGTGGCTTCGCTCGCCGGGTCTGGCGGTGTGCGCGTTATGCTGCTATTCCTCTTGTAGTTTATTTCTTCTTCGGCGGTGGTGTGCTGTAGACTGTATACACACGCGTATACATATAAACACGTCGGTTGACCACTTCCGGCACGGCGCCTCAGGGTTTCCGCGGCTGTGAAGGCTTTCGCGTCATCACGGTGATTTGCCTGCATCTGAAAAGGAAGCAGTCCGGCGTGAATACATACATGATGGTGCTCGCACGAAACATCTTTTTTTTTCTTTATTAGGCACTGACAGCTTTACAGACGGGTAAAACCTTTTGCATGCGCGTCGCTGACGAACTCCCGACGTTGGCAGCCTGTCGATGTGACCCTGACGAGACTTCGTGGGATCCTTTCGCACTCGCAAACTCATTGTGGGTGCCGTTTGTGTAACCTTTCCCGTAACGCGAGTTTCCGTATCCCGAAGAGCGCAGTAGGCGAACTTCCGGTTGCCGCCGCAGCTCGGTCGAATCGTCGCGCTTGACGTATCATACACCGCCGCCAAATTTCAATGGAGGTGACGGTTTTCGCGTAGCTTTGCACAAGTTTGAAAAGTTAGACGAACCTTATGCAGCCTGGAAGAAGAGAGAAGTTCACGAACGCACACTTAGCGTGTGCTTGTAAAATTTTCTCTTTCGTACGCGTCCTCCCATGCTGGCTTCGTCGACCTTTTTTTAAACTACTATTTTGTTAAGGCCGAAGCCACGAATGCTTCGTCAAACGCGAAAATTTGACGACTTGTAACGCTATTTGTGACGTTTTCCGCGGCAGCGACCGGGAGTGCTGTTAATGCGTTATAAGGATACGGAAAAGCGCTCCTGTAACACTCCATTATAACCACTTCCCGAGCGCCATCTTACAACTGTGGCGCATTAGAGGCTATGCAGAACGCACTTCGTTTAGGTGAACAAACAAAGGCTTGACCACACGTCCCCGTCGCAGCGCATCAGCGCGGGGCTTTCTGACGCCGCGCCGCTCCCTTTCCCTGGAGAGAGAGAGTGGGAATGGGTGGCGTGACTACGCGAAGCTGTGCGGTGCGCCCAGGGCACGACGCCGTCAAAACACATAGTTTACTGTTAGCGTTATAGCGGGAATTAAATGAATGGTGTTGCCGTGCAACAAACGTTCGTTGCGGACAGTGTGACCGCGATTAGCGTAACCGTGGTTTAGGCTGCCTGTGTAACAAGGGTATTATAGTTTAGCGGGATACCCGTTACGTGGTTTACGTGGCTCGGCTGGGATGGTGGCGCCACCTATCGGATGGTTAGTAAATTAAAAAAAGGAAAAGAAAACGAGAATGTTTGCCTGCGCTCCCGCGTAAAGCACTGCTACAAGTTAATTTAGTAATAATTAAAGTAAATAAATATGAACCACGCACCAAACGCAGAAACATTTAAGCTGCAGGTTTGTTTACATCGATCTTATAGTTAGGCCTAGACACGTTCGAAATGGGAAGCTATCTCAAAAACTACGCCAACTCATCCGTAATACTCGGTCGTCGAAGTTGACTGAAGGCAAGCGAAGCCACTTTAAACAGTCTTTTGCTGCGAACAAGGTGAATCTTTCAACAACTACGCCAAAATTACTTCAAGGCGGGCTTCCGAGAGCGCCGCCATGTTTTACATACACTACGTACACCTACGCTACCACGGTAACGTTAAATCAGAGAAATAGCGCGCGTATACGGTAAGCGGTACGGGTAACGTACGTATCTGCGCATGCGCACTTATATCCCGCTATCACGGTACGCCCGGTATCCCGTTAAGCTCGGTATACTATAACCGTGTAAAATTCCGCGCGCTAACGCGCTTTAACGTACGCGTACGGACAGGCCTTTAACTGCTCGCGTGAAGCGAACGCACGTCGACGCCGCGATGTCGTTGCCTGTCGTGACAAGCGTGACGGCACATTCACTCGTCTGGCTGGCCTATATGTTTTTACAGAACATTTAAGCAAGGTCTGTAGCCGGCTACCCCTTGGAATGCTTTTTTCTAACATGTGTTCATAACGCACGAGGAATAAATAAATAAATAAATAAAATAAAATTGTGATACAAGCATGTGAGAACAGGACGTAGCTGTTCTATTTTCCTCGCATTGGTTACCCACGTACACACGCACAGGCACATACATACATACATACATACATACATACATACATACATACATACATACATACATACATACATACATACATACATACATACATACATACATACTTACGTACATACATACATACATACATACATACGGAACCACGAAAACTACAAGAGAACCACCCCCACCCACACGTATACACTAACATTTTTTTTCCGACTGAGTCATCAAAATTCGATTTCCGCAGATGTCGAACTTATCAATGGCGCACCGATGCAACTTATTTGCACCCATAGCAGCCCTCACTGCTGCTTCGCAAATAATTGTATTAGAAGAAAAAAAAAGAAAAGAATCTGTAGACAAAGGGCTATTTGTGAACCAGCTGTCGTTGCTACTATATGTGTGTGCCAAGAAAGTTGCGTCAGTGCGCCATCGATAAGTTTGTCGCCTGTGGAAATTGAATTTCGATCACGCAAGCGGAAAAGAATGCTGCGGTAGTGTTGGGTGGGTTGTCTTTTTTCCTGTCGCGTTCTTCTCCACTCTGGGCTATATTTATGCGAACAACGCGTGGTATATGAAATAGGTGAAAGTTACGCTTAGTCTCGTTTCATCCGTGTCTGCCTGTCTCTCTTTTTTTTTTTTCTCTCGTGGTACCTTTCATTCGGAGGTTATTGCGCTTGACTACGAACCCGAATCTCGCGAGATCGTATCCAGCTGGACGTGGCTGCATTTTGATGGGGGCGAAAATGCCAGAGGCCCTTGTACTATAGGTGCACGTTAGGTGTGCTGGGCGTTAGGTGCTAATGTGTGCTGTAGGTGCACGTCGAAGGCGCCCATGGATGGTCGAACTTTTTGGAGCCCTCCATTGCGGCGTCTCGTATGATCATACTGTGTTCTCAGAACGTATAGGATCCCAACAATTGTTTTCCGAGCAGTGCAAACTTAAGAACAACATCCTTTTGGACTGTGCCAACTAACATCTGCAGCAAAATCATAGGCCGAGAGCCAGGTAACCAAAGAGACGTGGTCCAGCATGTGCTTGGTGGCATCCTGGAACGCCAGCGGCTGAAAGCGGCACCTCCACAGTTTTGACGCGAGTAGGTTGCTGCTCCGGGACGCCCGAGCACGCTAGAGTCTTGCTTTACTTCCCCTAACCCCCCCCCCCCCCCCCCCATTATGCCGGATCAACAATAAAGTTGTTTGACTCACTCAGATCAACATGAGCTAACTAGCCACACTTATTACTTCAGGGTATAACTCCATGGATCTGGGCAGTATGCTCTACGTATTGAACGTACAGGCAAGCCACTTGTACCTTTCATGCAAGGTGGGCTCATTTTCTGTTCCATATCGAATAAAAACCGCTATCACTGCAAGATGTTCACACGTCTCCTTTGTTTCTGAAGGCGATAGCCTAAGATCCGTTACGAAAATGTCAGATGTGGCCCATATATTTTTCATGTAAGGCCATATATGATCAAATAGGGGGGGCGTATAAAGCCAGATATGGCCATATATCAACCTATATAAAAGGGTTTATTTAAGGCATGCCGTAGCAAGCGCGAAGTTTCAACGTCGCTGTTTCGCATCGGCGGCGCCTGGAACGAGTGATGCACAATCATCACCGTGCACGAGTGACTTCACCATGCGACGTCATGGGATTGCGTCGTCACGTGACTCTTTAGTTTCCTCCAAGTTGGTCTGATCATGGAGACCATGCAAAATCAGGTGAAGGGCTTAAGATCTTGGAAGCAGTGCAAAAATCAAGTTAGCTGCTAAACTCTCTCTCTCTCTCCCAGTCTTCAAGAAGGCACAGATAGTTCTGCGTGATGTCAATTAAACACAGTGACATAGAGTTTATATGAATCAGTTGCAGTCAAATTCCTTACTAACATAAATTGGATAAGAATCAATAAAGTCAACTTCATATGGTAAGTGTGAATTTCAACAATTTTAACAGTTGGCCATGTGCACATGTAGGTATTCTACCAGCCGATGTGTTGAGCTTGAACCTAATACTAATTAAGCTATCGTGAGCAACAGTACTACAATACGCTCGAAATATTTAATTCCCTAGCTGGAATTTTCCTGAACAGGTGAAAATTTTAACGGAAAATTCACTGAAGTAGACATTACAAATTCCCGCACTTCAACACACGCACTAACACACGACGACTGATAAGGTTGCCTATTTGTACACACCGACAGTGCGTGCACGCAGCGTGTGTTCGCCTTCTAGTAAAAAAAGAAAAGAAAAAGACAACAAAAGTTGCATAAACTCGAATAATAAAGAGAAGAACCCTCGGAATGAGTATACTTTGCCTCGTGATCGAGTACTATAAAGTCCGAGTTTTGCAGCATTTCCCCGATGGTGCACATTTTGGGCGTGTTCGCTGTCAGTCACGTTGTAAACAAGAGTGCCTGACACGTGGACATATCGAAGAGCAATAGTAGTGCTGGTCTTGAGTTTTTTTTTTCACTTCGTTTTGTTTATGTTTACAACTCCGCGCTGTTCTCGACAAGACTTCGCAATATTTAACACGCTTCAGTTTAGCTGCGGATTAGCGGTGTGTTTATTTGCAAAGGATGCCTTGCAAACAACTAATGTTCAAAGAAGAAAAAAATAAATACTTGCATTTCCGCTTTCTCGAATCCTCATCTCTGGCAGCCCGAGAAAGGCGTTTACGTATGCTCACAGCGAAGCAAGTTACCTTTTTGTTTTTGTTTGCTTTTCGTTTGTGCCCGACCGGGTGCACGCTTTTTGTACTCCGCGACAGCTTCCATGGTTACGTTGGATAGACGAGTCCTCCTAACCCGGCCGGGAGCGAACCGGCAGCGAGATCCCACGTCGTTCTGCTGCGGCCAAGGTGATGAGAGGAAAGGAAATGCTAAGAAAAAGGTTCGACGCCATGGTCTCGCGGTGCGTTGACCCGCGCATCAACTGGCCTCTTCGATCGACCCGGTCGGTCGGCGCGCCGACGCCAGGGGGACAGTTTTCTTCGAAAGAAAGCGACAGCCACGGGCATGGTCTTCTGGGAAGCAGTGCAAGATTGGTTTGCCTGTCTTGTCTTTTTTTTTTGGCAGTACTTTAATTTCCGTCTTAGACGTACGCGCGATATACGTGGAAGGAAGGAACAACCGTAAATACAGCGAGGTTAGCAAGAGACTAGTTGGCCACCCTGGGCTAGAGGAAGGGGGTTGATGGGAACGACAATGGAATCGATTTTACAGAAAAAAAAAGAAGGTAGTGTAACACACGCAAGCAAGAAAAAAAAAAAGGGAAGTAGATTACGACACTCTTCAGTCTGTCCTAAACCCGCATGTCATTTGAAAAAACAAACGAACAAACGTCTTTCAATGCTTACTGGGCTCAAGACCGTGGCGGTCGGTGTCTTATGACCCTTGGTTTCGACAAAGGGCGAGATTATAACGTCTACCGAGTTGAAGAGTTCGTCTTAATGCGCTGAAACAGGGAAATTCACAGAAAAGGGGCGAATATATATATATATATATATATATATATATATATATATATATATATATGTTCGCGTGGGAATGGTGCTAGTATAAAACCTGCAATTGCAATGACGCATTTCAATCCTCCTCCCTCCCGGGTGGAGGGCGACTAACATAACTTCTTTGTCTTCCCTATACGGCACGTACCCTCGCACGAGTACCAGCTTAATGGCGGCCAAGTAGAAATTGCCCGACCGAATTGCGAGCTGCGGTGTGCGCATGCGCATAACCTTTCCTATAGAGACATCCTACTCGTCAATTGTCGAGCGATACAGGTGCTGCGAAAAAAAAACACCGTGGAATTTGGAGTTATTTCATTCAGCACTTTTCGACACAGATGAACACGCTTTCTTGTGTACGTGTCTTCATTGCCGGCGTTGACATTCTCTTCAAGACCACGTTTTCTGTAGCGCCTCCATTCAAGTGCTCGGCGATAACAATAAGCATTTGCAGTTGAATCTGCACATGCAGTGAGAGGAAGCGACGGCGTTGTGGAATTCGAGCAGCTTAATTGTTCGGCAAACCGATGATTGATGTCACTATATACTCGTTCATTTTGTACGCTCGCTATTGTTGCGTCCACACTAGATGAAGTTTTGTAGCGTGACTGTTACGAAGACAAAGCGTAGGATTTTCGCACTAACTTTTTTTAATTTGAAATCGTCGGGGCGCCTCCTCCAGGGTTATTGTAGCTGTTCCCGACGTAATGTGTGACGTCACGATGCCGCTCACTCATTTCACCGGTGTACTGCGGGCGCACGCGCGTATACCGGTGTTTCATTCGACTTCAATTCACCTGAACGACGTGTTCTTGGTTCTGACTCATCGTGTCGGTTATTCGGAGGATTTCTCGGTGGAGCTAGTAGTCGGACAATATTAGTTACACCCACCTGAAAGTAGCGTTCTTCAAGCGTTCTCTGCAAATGTCCGGTGGACGTTCGGTGCATAAGGGTACCTCAGAAAAACTTGAAGTTCGTGTCAATTTTTATCATTAATAAAGCAAGGGAGGTATATGATAGGCTTGATTCAGGGAAGGGTCAACTCCGTGGGTGGTTTGCTTCATACGAGAGGCTTCACTTTTAAGAGCGAGATAGATGGAGCTTTACTTAAGATTCTTACGTCGTGGTTTTAAGCGCACAAGTTGTCTGATTCTCTTCGTGGTGCGTGGGCGGCCAGGCAGCCTCGTGAGCTACACACTTGGTCCTTCAGCAGTCCAGATACAGCCAGAAAAGTCGGCGACATTTCTTCCTCAAAGGTGGAGGCACGCAGTTCCTGCCCCAATTGGCGTGCATTCCAAGAATGGTGTCATCAGCAGGACGGCTGGGCGCCGCCTTCGAAAAACTTTGTGCATTGCGTAAGCGGGGCTATTTTTTTAGTGTCGAAAGGTGATAGGTCGTCGCGCTTCGGCCGTATGGTTTCTCCGGACTTCTGAAGTGGTATCAGACTAGTCGTTTTACGGGATCGTGTAGAACTCTTCCATGTTTGTGAAACAGTGGTAGGTGCCGTCGACATACTGAGGCGCTTGTAGTGACGTCGTGGCGCGTAAGATCGGCCCAACCCAAGGCTCGCCACTGCCCTCTATGATCACGTGACAACTGGCACAACAGCTGCAAAGCTGCCTCCGAGCACAGCGCGGACGCGCCGCGACAAGCGCCTCGGTATGTCGACGGCGCCTGTACCCCTGTTTACAAACGGGCAAAAGGTTTACACCCAAGCTGGTCTTTCCAGTGCTAGAATATCTGCTGCAGAAAATACGTGGTCCAGGTGTTGGCTGCGTTTAGATTGTAATACTATTATACCGTGTGGTACAGGTTGCGTGACTTGATTGAGGCGAAATTCGCGTTCATAAAGAAAATGTTTCTGCGAAACCCTACGGCAACGGGCTTTGTTACGTATACGCTATGCAGAGCAACTGTATAGACGTTGCTGGTCACACAGTTTTTGAAAATCACGCTCCATATTCGCGAAGCGACGTCGTAGATTTTGACGGCTTCTCGTAGTCTTACATAGTTACGGTTGGTTCATAACCGAACTTTACGTTGTCATGTGTGAAAAAAATAGCGATAAATCAGCCGTGACGACCATATTAAAAAAGAAATTATCAGGAAACAAGGAAGGATCTAGATGAGCGTAAAACGCGCTGCCGTCCGTGTTGGTATATGTACTTAGCTGCGTCGCTACAAATTTGATGAAAAAGGGTGAAACAATGTCAACAAGAATGAGGCGAAAAAATTCGTCAAATGACGTCCGCGAAGGCAGATTTAATATGGTCTCCGGTGTACGATTGTGCGGCCGCAGCTTATTCCGCATCTTTCTTTCTCTTTGTGCCCTGCGGACGACGGCACGAAATGTCTCTCTCGAGTAATCACGAGAAAAACAAAGCAGTGCGTTAGAACCAACAACGGTAAAGAAAAATCGTTTAGAGAAAGCCGCGTTAGAGCAAGCGACGCCGGTAAACATCTTTGTTTGTTTGTTTGTTTGTTTGTTTGTTTGTTTGTTTGTTTGTTTGCTTGCTTGCTTGTTTGTTTGTTTCTTTCTTTCTTTTGTTGCTTATTAGTGTGTGTATCCGTTTGAAATTCGTGCCACTGTGGCTCGGGTTATGCAGCTCTAAACCATCCCGTGCCCAAATCCATCGAGGTTTTTTTTTCTCCTTCTTTTTATCGCTCCCATTTCTCGGATGACGTGACCCGGAGGATTACTGGAACGGAATATCTTTCTACTTAAAATATGTTTTCGTTTCTCTCTAGGACTTTTTTGGGAGGGTCAGGGCTCATATCCACACCCACGTACCCTTCATTCCACGATTTATTTTTCTGTTTTATCGTAACTATGATTATTTCCCTGCAATGTCAACTTTCGTTATGTCGTGTATTCGCGCAGTAGCTTGTTTCGTATACCAACGTTCTTCAAGATTTGTTGTTTTCTACGACGTATCGTGCTGGGAAATCTATACTTCCTTGGCGTCTTCGCACGACATTTGCAGCGTTTCCGGCAGTTAAGCCTCTCTTCGTTTTTCTTAATTCGTCTTGTGATACGTGCGTATGCAAGTTGTCCGAACAAGAAATCACACCGCTTTTCAATCTCGTCACCGGATGGCGGTCAGGCAACGTTCAGACAAGAAGCAAACGTCATTTCTTCGCCCTTGTTTCGGCTCGTTGTACGATATACGCAGTTTAACTGCGCATGTCACCCCGCGGTAGCTCGCCTTTCACGCGACGAAAGGCGGCTTGTGCGTTTTCTCTGCGCTCGAGTCGCGTTAGTCGGCCGTGCGCTTTCAATCGTGCATGCAACATGCATTTATATAGTGTTGCGATATCCATTATATGGAAACTCTCGGCTGGATCTTGTCGCCGGCGTCGCCGTCATTTACCGTGTACTATATATATGAAAACGCCAGAAAAAATAATCCAGAAAAAGACTGCGGCGTGTGGAATCGAACGTCCGACCTCTGAATTGTGAGTGCGAGGCGTTAACCACTCACTGGAACCACTGAGCCACGAGGGAGCGCCTCGTTCAACGTTCAAACGGCAAGCTATTTATACCTACCACACACCGCTGCCGATGGCCATCTCGAGGGAACTGTTCTTTGTTCAGCACCATACCAGCGAGATGGCGCAATGAGCGCGCGCCTCCAGATCGTCAGGACGTGTGAGTGGTTGTAAAGGAAAAGGAAGAAGGCACCTAATTTCTGTCTGCCTCAAGGGCGACATGGCGCAGTGCCTTATAGGGGTGAAGGGAAGGAGGGAGAAAAAAGGATAGAACGAAATAGGTGAAGTAACAGAGATGCGCAGCTGTCACTGCAATCAGCAGCGCGCGCTCTCATCTCCCACGCGTACTTTGTCCCGCGGAAAGGAGGAGGGTGGACGCTCACGCGCGCGCCCCTATCTTTTAGATGCGGAAGCATCTTATACTCGCGCCTTGTAGTGCGCCGTCCGCACCGCTTCTCGAACATTCGACAGCTGACGCGCGCGCATGCGCCGTCGCGCCGTCGCCCACTCTTCCACCATCTGTGCATCCCTTCCTCCTCTACACACCGCGCGCGCTTCACTCCTCCACCATCTGTGCACCCTTCCTCCTCTACACACCGCGTTCGACATCTACAATTCTCCTGATTCTCCAGTGGACGCGCATGTGGCGTCGCGCTTCGAGAACATTCAACAGCTGACAGTGCATGCGCCGTCGCGCTGCATATATACTCAAGGTCGGCGCTCGCTCGCTCAGTTGCCGCTCGTAGGTTGGTTTGTACGGCGCGTCGACGTCCAAGGTCGCGGTGAAATGAATTCCAACGAATCCACAAACACAATGATCGACGTCCCTTCGACCAGCGCCGTCCTTTCGCATACGTGTGTACGTGTTCACTCATTTAACACCCCCTCCTACAACCACGTTAACCAATTTAGCCAGCGACCCAAGTAAGTCGCAATTTAACACCCCATTTCACAACCACGTTAACCAATTTAGCCATCGACCCAAGTAAGTCGCACTTTAACACCCCGTTAACCAATTATATGCTCCGCATCCTCCTCAGTGTTCCCCCGAGGGAAGCTGCGGGCATTTTATTGATATGATATATAAGGAGATGTTGGCGCACCATTATGGCGAAACGCCCCTATCTCACGGTGGGGAGGATCGTACGGCTTGGGCTCTCACCGTAACGATTCTGTTGTAGTTACCGGGCGCACAAAGGTTACTGCACTCGTTGCACTGCCTCCGTTTGCGAAAAGGGCGTGATTTTCAGACACAGTGAAGTAACAACTGAAATGCTTATTCGTGTTCATCAGTGCCTGTGAATACGTTTCGTGCGTCATTTGTGCGTGAGCAAAGCGACGCAAGTTTCGATCTGCTTGCCATTCCTCGCGTGACCTTCCAATTTGTTACTGTCGCGTTCATTGCTTCGTCTTTGCGTCAAAGCTGTGACTTATTATTTATTATTTATTTATTTATTTATTATTTATTTATTTATTTCAGTAGCCTACAAGCATACAGGGCATTACATAGAGCGTAATTTAGGTGAACGCATACATTTCGATCACGGGAAAGATACACCACAGGTCTAAAAGAACGCAACATGGACATGGCTGGTCTGTATATATATATATATATATATATATATATATATATATATATATATATATATATATATATATATGTATATTATATATATATATATATATATGTATATATATATATATATATATATGTATATTATATATATATATATATATGTATATTATATATATATATATATATATATGTATATTATATATATATATATATATATATATATGTATTTCTTGAGGAATTCCATGCGTTTGCTTGTCATGTACTGATCAACAAGCACAATCGCGGACCGAAAATTCTATATATAATCCTTAAACTGCGTCCAGATTTCATTGTGGAGATCGTTATCGGGGCTTCTCGAATCTTTAATTACTTCAAATGCTCTTCAGGAAATATTGATGTGAGATATGGTAAAGGTCTTCTGGCAAATAGCAACGTTAGCGCGCATTTTGTGACCCCCCGCAGCGCTCCAACCTGTCCATCCATATAAAATCCATGCGCACTGAGGGGGAGATGCACGAGGGCCGCCCCTATTCGCCTGAGAGGGGGGCACGCACAGTCTGCCCCGTACGTCCACTTGATAGGGAGCGGGGCCCTGCGACGATCCCCCCCCCCCCTTCCTCCCTCCCTCTTTAGGGGGAACCCTGCGCACGCATTCGTGTCCCGGCCATTGCGGGAGGCAAGTTTCGGGACAACGGCCAGCCAACTTAAGTGAGTTTGAAACCCCTGACAAATGTTCTATGGGCGTCTTGACGTTGTCCCCCTATGACGATATAAGTACGTAACCCGAGGGCGGCGGCAAGATTGATAGTGGAGTGCCCACATAGTTACTGTCGCATCGCACTAAAATCAAGTCAGACATGGAAACAAGAGTTTGTCTGTTTGTTTGCGCGCGCGCGCGTGTGTGTGTCTTGCGTGGCAGTGTGTATACTATATACGGTGTACGCCTCTGCTTACTCGCCTGTGCAATGTCAGCGTTTCCCCTTTTGCCCGTGGTGTGGCCACGCTTGCGAAACAGCGCCGAACGCCCTGTTTCTCGGCCGTGTCCTCGACATTCGGACTGCGCCGAGAGAGAAGAGAGTGCGCATGTCAACCCACTGACCTCCCCCTATAGTATAGAGATCAGCGTGTCAACCCACGCTGTCTTCTTCGAAGAGAGTCCTCGAAATTGTCCTTTTTTGTTTGTTCTTTTTTTATGTGCGCAACGCGCAGCTGCATACATGCTCGAGTGCGGTTGGACGAGGCAGAGCCATTGCCTCATCGTGTGCGATTGCGTCACGGAAATAGAACGGATCTATAGGCTTCCCAAGATCCCGGCTGTATAGCTCTTCGTCGTACGCGCGTCTTCAAGGGAGGTGCCGCCGGACAGAGAGATTGTGAATCGTCTTGCCGGCGTGTCTCCGAAAAAAAAAAAAGGGAGGGGGGGGGGGGGGGAATCTCGAACGAAGCTGTCGATGCAGGCTAAGTAGTTGTTAATCTTCAGTGCTAAAGTTGTGATGATAGCGCGGAGCAGCGAAGTTGGGAAATTTACGGCAAGAAATACGCGCACTATAGCAACTATAAGCTCTATTTCACGTCAAGTTCGCCGCGGTGGTTTGGCTGCCGATTTAGATGCCGGCCTTGGTCGTCGCATTTCGTTCAAAGACTCGTGTATCTTTGGAATTACAGTGCACCAGATGGTCCGAATTCGCGGAGCCCTCCACTACGGCGTATCTCATAATCATATCGTGGTTTTGGCTGGTAAAACCCCAGGTGCCATTATTATTACCATTTCACATCGATTGCAAGCTTTGTTGCTTGGTACTATATAGGCAGACCTAGCTAGAAACTGGACTGATAAAAGCAGAAAGTCGACATCCCAAGGCGATTTGGCGCTGAGCTTGTATATTGTATGGTGTGGTATGCGGGAGAGGCTTATTTATAGGAGACTGGTGGATGGTGACCAGAATGGCGCTTATACGAGAGGACCTCTCTCTGCACTTCTGCATGAAACCATTTTATACGATAGGGCGCAGTGAGTAGCAACGTGGAAACGATCACTGTCGTCTCGGCCTGTCCGTATACTTTGCCCGCTGCAGTAAAACGAGACGCCTGTCAGAGAGCTTCCTGGGCGCCGGTGAAAGTATCGTGGCAGCGTCTCCGCCGGTGGTTGACGCCTCGGAGGCGACGCCATGACACCCCCATCACTCGAGAAGAGTGTCTTGCTGGGCGAGTTGGTAATGTCCAAGTCTATTGTTCCTCTTATATATATGTATATATATATATATATATATATATATATATATATATATATATATATATATATATATAATGTTTGTGCGTCTGTTCTTCAAATGAACTCAATTGATAGTAGCGCTGTGTTTGTGCTCACTCGACATTTGCACCCGCCCGTGGCCAGCTTCCATCATTGAAGCGCTGAGCTATAGCCTTGTGCTGAAGCCGTACATTATCCTGTATACACGCTTCATAGTTGCGTTCATACTATATACTGCCAAATGTGGAAAGACCGCTTTTGCAAAGTATCGGACCTTGCAAAATAATCCAATAATTCATGCTTAAATACGGCCATATTTGTACCCCGCCTGAATATACGACGATCGAAGGCAGCTCTCGAATGCCGACGTGCCTGTCTGCCCCGCTAAATAAGCCGCAGGTGGTTGTATTGATACCGTATATACGTTGCGTTTCCACATCGATTTGTGACTATAGAACGTCGGGACTATAGTGCTGCGCATACTCGCGATTTCTGGTGCTTATTATACTCGCCCTTTCATCGTTGTTTTTTTTTTTTTTTTCGTGTCGTTTTTCGAAGTCGTGCACAACTAGCCAAAGTGAATGAGGGTAGGTTGATTGCGGCACCACGAAAGCTTTATGCGTACACGACTCGTCTTCGGTTGAGAAAGGGTTGGTAATGAAAAGAGGGGGCAGCGCTGGAACGAATACAAAAGGCGGGATGACGACAGGACGTGCACTGTTGTCCTGTCTCCACCTCTGCTTCAGCGCTGCCCCCTTTTCATTTCACCGATAACCCAAACCAACTCGCTCATATTTTTGTCATTTTAAAGAGGGTCAACTTGCAGCCTAAATTTGGTAGTGAATGCGTGCCTGAATCTGTTTATGCCCTGTATGCTATTGTTTACTCACGGTGCATTTTTGTAATCTCCGCGTACAGAGTATATATATACAGTTCAGGCGGCTTAATTGGCCCTGCCTTAGGCCCGCTGCGGTACTAGGGAAAGGGGAAGGGGAGGGGGACGATGTTTCAGCGTCTGTAGCTCCGCGCTGCGTGGAGACGGCGGAAGTGACGCAACCGCTAACGTCAATATAGAACCAAGTGGTCAACTGTAAACACTCACGCTGTAAATATTGAAAGTACGGATACTTCTTGTGTAAACATTTTCGCGCCCTTCACTCAGCAGGTTCGCAAGAGAGGAAGAGAAACTTTTTCTTATAATGATGTATCATGGAAGTAACTGCCTAATATTATATTGAATCGACTCTAGAATGTTGTTCTCCTGGCTAATTTGAGCTGGAACACTCAAAGGAAAGTCCGCGGAAGTTTCTTTAATTGCTGTTCCGTAGATACTGGAGACGAAGCAACTATACCGAGATATGCGATCGCAAAAACAAACTTGAGTGGCAAGCAAAAGGCGTGATCCCGGGTTGACGTTGTTGGGATGTGAACTGCAGCGTTCGGGGCCATTTTTATAACAGCGCGCTTTTTTTTTTATAGACGGAGGATCTTGCGCGAACAGTTGACGACAGGCGATGCAACTTCGGAACTTCTCCGTCTATTCGTTTTTGTATGGCTGGAGAGCGTGAAAGTGAAATCGATAACTTATTTTCGATCTGGGCCTAATGAGCGCGCACATTGGTTGCCATGAGAACGCTACGCGGAAAGAAAACATTATGCATGAGAAACGTTTCGAGATCGGTTTTTGCGCTTCGCTGACTTGTGTATGTGTTTGGGGGGAGGGGGAGGGTGGTGTTTAATGGGGTTAACAGGAAGCTAAATTTTAAAATCAGTGATTTTCATGCTCGTATTGGTTGTAGCTTGTAACGTCACAGCATTAATGAGGTCGATCGTTCCGCTGAAATTCCGGCGTCGTTGGTTGTGAGCGAGAAATCGGCGTTGTCCGTGGGCGAAAATTCGAGATAGACGCAAATGAATAAATCAAATAAAAAAAATTTCTTGGTCCAAGTGAGAATCCGAAACGTGCGTTCTGCGTGGCAAGCATGGCTTCTGCATCGGGCCCCATGCCAGTGGTTGAAGCTCCTTCGGAAATAAAAAATGGTCTAAGAGTGTCACGCGATGGAAGGAGTCGCACTATATAATGCATGAATGTAATGTTGCGTCGACGTTACTGTTGCGTTACGAAACTGTGGAATCGCATCACGGGCGTAAAAACGGGTGAATTGTGCAACGAAGTCGGGTGGATTAAGGCTGTCCACCCATTACTATATGTGAAGCTGCGCATGTGTGCGTGGCACATTGCGGATGCATTGTGGGTATACACTTCACCGCTTTGCAGAAGAAAAAAAAAAACTATGGTGCACGCTTCGCGACTGTGTACTTGCTCGTCCGCGTTTCGGTTTCGCGGTTGAATTTGGGAGAATTTCATTACGTCGTAATAATTGATAGAGGCCGATTTCTCTGTATCTCAAAGCGGCGATTGGTTTTTAATTCGCACGAAGAATTTTCACTTCTCCCATTTCACAAAAGCGCATAGTTCCACCGATTAAAAGGCTAGTTCGTTTAACTCTCGTAATTACTTTCCAAAATGATGTCTTCAACCGTCTGAAGATGCGTGACGAGGCAGGAAAAAAAACAAAAATTTGTGAAGACAGCGAGCAAATATCGCATTTTTCTGATTTTTCGAGGATGTATACGACACATTTCTCGAGACGTAAACAAAGTTTTTCGGCTTCTTAGCCGTGTTGCCGGTGGCGTGCCGTCGACGATGCAAGGCGGAGCGCACAGAGGACATTTTTATGGGTTTACCTACGCAATGAAAACAAAAAGAGGGGAAATTCAACCTCGACATTTTATATGGATGGCTGTTGCCATGACAACAGCTATGTGGAAGGACAACTTATATGGCTTTTGCTGTCGGCGTAGTTCTCGGCTGAGGCGACATTCTGACATTGATCTATGTAATATAATTCCAAAAAAAAGGTCTAACCACACACACACACACACACACACACACACACACACACACGCACACACACGCATATATATATATATATATATATATATATATATATATATATATATATATATATATATATATATATATATATATATATATATATAGTAGTGTCTGATCACGCGCTTGCGTGACGCTTCTATTTCGTGAAAGGTAATATATATACACGTCCGTTGCTATAGGAACTTCAAGCTACTGTAGTAGTTTTGTGTTTCTATAGCCATTTATGCAGCGTGTGTAAGTAGACTCGATACAATTGTCTGTCAATTGAGAACGATAATGATGTATAAATGGATATAAGCGAAGATGTGCGTAGGCAAGTCCGCGTATACACAGCGAGCTTTGTGCTATGTGCGCGGGCATGCGCTTCACAGCTGCTCGATGACGTGTACGTCGTCTGCGACACACATGTGAATGATCACGTACACGTACACCGATGCGCCGACGCGCTTTCATTCACTCACACGCGCCGCCTTATCGTCTTCGCCTCGTCGCCCTTGAATCGAATCGATAGCCTTTGACACTTTCGAGTGATGAGCCGTTTTAAATAGACGCTTTCTTTCGGTGTAGGGAATATGCCTTCGTTGAGGTGAACTGTTTGTTTTTCCTGCTGATCGAAGTCTCTCTCGCTCTCTGTCAAACGCGCGCTTCACACCACACACACACACGCGTTATGTCGGACATTTTGGCGTTTTCTGACGTCATGTCGACGTCCATCAGACCGTGGTGATTTTTCGTGTCACTACAAATAAGATTGCGCGTTAATAATAGGAGGAAATGCCGTCAAGGGTCACATTTCGCCTTTGATCAGGCATCTAAGGCTTTCGCCTTAAAAAGAAAGCTTCACCACTTCGGTCATTGTGTCGTCTATACACTAATCGAGTGATTGCCGAGAAATTAACGCGTACAGCTCGTAAAGAACACTGTATAAGCGTGCGACTCTATTTAACGCTTTTCTCCGGCGTCTATTTAAATAAGCGTCATTTTTTGGTTTCATGCTGAGGCAGATTAAGAACGATATCTCATTTACCCAAAGAAGAAGAAGAAAAAAAACGCTAGTGAGCTTATAGAGCGCGAGCAGTACAAAAAAATGGCCATCGCACAACTAACTGAAGAGGACGAAAAATCGCGAATTGTTCCAGTTATTTATTTCTCTTTGTTTTCCTTTTCATTTTTTTTTCTGCGTGGAATTATATTATATATCGACGTCCCCCGACTGAGCTCGCTGAAATATAAAACGGGCGAGGGATTTCCGCACGAGCCAGTCGGGCGCGAAGTCGAAGGCAAATCGGCTTATCTGATAAGCTGGAGGCCGAGGTAGAAGGCGCCGCACGAGCGAGGGGTCGCGCGTCCTTCCTTAAGCCGCCTGTTAGACGAGGATTAATGGCGATCAGAATGACCGTGAGGGGAGGGGGGGGGGGTGAGAAAGCACGATGAATCGGCACGTTACAACACACAGCGGCGGCTGCAAAGACTAATGTATATATATACGGCAGCGTTTTCCGTCAGTGAGGTGTGTGCCGAGGATGGAGATAAAAAAGCCGCCGGGCTGTCTGTAGAAGCTCTGCGTCTCTCCACCTTGTTGAGCGCGTGTGCGAGGAGGCGCTGCCGGGAGTGGTTTTGTCGAGTCGCTACGCGTAGTCTGACTAATAATAATAATAATAATAATAATCTGCGGCTTAACGTCGCCCAGTACAACGACACAATCGTGAGAGACTCTGTATAGTGGAGGGCTCCGGATGTTTCGACCAATGCTAAACGTGGACTGACATCGCACAGTATCCATACGGGCCTCTATACCGCCTCGACTCCGTCGAAATGCGACAGCTGCGATCGATCCCGCGAGCTTCGGATCAGCAGCCCAGTTCCGTAGTGGCCACAGCACCATGGCGCACTCTGCATCGTCACTAAGAAGAAGAAGAAAAAAGAATTACAACCTTGGTGGTGTTTAAGTGTTCCGTGGCTACAGCGCCCTTGGAGGGTGCGAAAATATTGCGCATGCTAAACCGTAATAATGATGACTTCCGGAGTCAATGTCAACGCATGACGCAGACATTCAAATTCACTTTCAATAGCCTGCATGGTAAAGGCTGGCAATATTTGATAAATAAATAAATAAATAGATAAATAATGATAGATTAGCTGACTTCGTAGGAAACCCGTTGGCCACGTGAGACGGGTTGTGAGGGGTTTGTTGCTGGCTTGGTGGAAGGAAAATAAACAAAATTAAGGAGAGTGAGAAATTGGAGGGGGGGGGGGGGGATAAGGGGATGGGTCAGGTGAATTTCGAAAGGCTTCAACCAGATGACGTTCCTCAGAAACACTGGGGGTAACATGGAGGCGCGCGCAGTACCGTTCTCGCATTGAATCTGAGAAACCTATCGATATTTTCTGTAGGGGCGCCCGTGACATGAGGGTGATATTGACGCAAGGCAAACGCAGTATTCAAACTACGCGCTCGTTCGTGCGCCCCCTCAAGAGACTAGCGGCTTGTTGATGAAACAAGAAAAAGCCGTGACGACGCGCGGCTCCTCAGCACGGGATTATGATGAAAAAGGAGTGGTGCACCGCTCGAAGGTTTCTCTCGGAGATTGATCCCTTTTCTCCCTCTCTGCTTTCTGCTACCTGCTCAGATATACTCCTTTTTCGATTTTCGGCTTTTCTTTCTATACTTTTTTTTCAGCCCAAAATTACGTTTTGTTTGAAAAACCATTAGCCTTTTAGTTAAGATCCTGCCGCCCGGTTCTTGGCCGATCCCCCTTTGTGGGTGTGCGCCAGAGTATCAAGGATCATCATCATCATCCCCTTTTGCTCATCGCCTGTTAGAGACGCCGCTACATTTTCCTTTACTTTTCGGGCACAAGTTCGCCCCAATAAACAGTTATTCGTACACCATTTGGATTGTACGTATACCAATATGAATATGGGGGAGGCCCGGGGGGATAAGAACGAAACGAGCACGACACCAAGTCAGAGGCGAACACCACGTCGAAGCGAATTATGCTTGAGGGGCAGTCAACAAAACCACGCTCGCAGAGTTCCAGGAAATGTTTATTGTCCTCGAGAAAAGGCGACGTGCCGACGGCCTCGCGCCCGATCAGAAGACACGACAGGGCACTCAACAATATGGTATAGCTGCATTCCGTGCATTTTCGTATCTGTAGCTGCGCCGCCGCATTCGAGAAAGCCCGTGTCGCTCGCGTACGCGTCGGAGCTGCTCACAGCCGAGAGGCGTCCATGGTTCGCATAAACATATGGGGGTAGACACTGTATAAACGAAGTGGTTGACGCGGTATGCAGTGCGTGTGCAGAGGAGGAGGAAACACTTGAGAATGTTCTGTAAGGGGCAGTCAACCTATAGGGCAGTCAACCTATGTCATCCTATTGTTCAGGATGATGGCGCAAAGTTTTTCAAAGCCATGTGGTTTAGGGACAGGGAGGGCAAAATAAACTTTAAGCGGGTAGAATTAACTAAAAGGAGGTTATCTGATTGGTGGCTACAGCTAAGACATCAGTGAAAATTAAATCCCTCACTGCTAAGTACCAGACCTTGACATCAATATTTAAATAAAAATTAAAGAAAGATAAGTCTAGATTTTGGTTCACTAAATATTACGGCTAGGTGGCGTTAGCCTCCGTCCGATCTAAAGGGTACAGCCATATCAATCCATCTATCCATCCATCCATAGACGTATACAGGATTTTACATGTTAGTTTAGTTACCCTCCCCCCCCTCCCCTCCTCCCGTTTGTCGAGTGTGAGAGAAAACGAGCTCCTCCATGGATGCGAAAGTGAAAATGAAGTGATGACGAGCTTCACCGAAAGGCCTAGCATTGGTTTTCTTATTTCGGGGAAAAGGTAAGTTGAATTGAACGCAACATCAGTAGTATTATCACCTTTAAAAATAAACATACTTAGATGTTACCCTGTTCATTAAAGAAGGCTTGAAAGTCGGTGTCCGAGTTGTGGGACCCCCCCCCCCCCTTTCCCCTTTACGCACGTGTATGTAGATGGAGTGAGGGGCAGCGGGCGACAACAGCGAATTAAGTTTGGGATCTTCTCGGAGATATATGGTGATATGCGAAGAGAAAAGAAAGAGTGCCCGTTATAACCATTAATTTGGGAAACGTTACCTCAAAAGCATTGACGTATAGGCATGTGTGCACATCTTCACTATTGAACTTCTCGGTGGGTATATATAGCCACGAACTAGGAAGGCAGAACGCTAGAGGAAAAGGACATTAATCATAATAATAGTAGAAACATAGGACCGCGCTGTACTCGCAACTGTATACGTGTATTGGAAAGCAGACGCCTGTTTAAAATGTCGCCTGTGCCCGCGCATTTTCACACGCACATGGCGTAACCTTTATGTCTCAGCTGTGTGTGCTGTACGTGGGTGTGAGGTCTGTGCCCACGTGTTGGTTTAGAGAAGACTTGACGTCGTCTAGTGCCATGAACACGGGGGCGTATATGTGACATTTTAAGCGTGCTTTGCGATATACCTATAGCTGCACACCAAGAAGCATGTTCGGCTAAGCATTTACCTCCTTGCTCGACGTATACCTGTAGTCGGTGGCAGCCCGTAAGAATAAATATAGGTTCCGCCAGCGAGGCCGCATTGCCCCCTATTTTTCATGATTCCGCCGTGTTACTATTTCAGGATGACTGCCAGTTGGGCGTGGTGGTAAAGGTTCACGATGAAACAAGCGCTAAAAATTACGCACACTCAGAGAGGACGCAGACGAGCGCTTACTAGCAACTGAAAATTTTATGTTGAAGCGAACACTAATAAATACCTCGATGTACGTCATTCCCAACTTTTCCCTGTCATCAAGAACGTAATATACCAAAATAATCTACCAAAATAATCACTCCCATGATCGATGGCACACAACCGGAAACAAACACGTGTCAAGAACTAAGAAAAGAAAAGAAAATGTAAAACGGCAAGAAAACCAAACAAAAAATGCACTGGGTTATGTTACGTCCAAAAAAGCGAATTCCACATCTGTTAGTAGAACAGACGCTTGACTGACGCAACTGTCACCTCCTTTCCTAATTTTATACGCTACCATTATTTCCCTTGTCGTCCGCTTCTTGTACCCGTCACTTATTCGTGTGTCTGTCAGCTATTTCATGCTGCGGAAACGACGGAACGCGATAAAGCCGTTGACAAATACTTTGAGCTGCCGCCACTTTAGGTGCCAGTGAAACGTGGCACAGTCGCAAACTTCAACGGCATCGTATGACGACCGGCGAGGACGATTTCGTTGAGTTTTTTTTTTTGTACAGGTTCGCCCTATAACCATTACGTCATAGCGAAGGACAGCTCTGATTGGACGTGCGCATAACATGAATGGATAGCGGATACCCCTACTTTTTATTCTTGGCTTGTCACCGACTGTAGTTCGGCGCGTTCCTTTCACTGACGCCTGCGTCGTCTGCGCTGCGCCCCATGAACGGGTTCAACCAGGACCAAATATCTGTCCCGGCGGTCTAGTCGTTTTGGGGCTGAACTGTTGACCCGAGGGTCGCTGATCGAATCCCGGCCGTGGCATTTTCGGTGGAAGCAAAAATTCTCGAGGCCCGTGTGCTATTTGGGTGCACGTTAAAGGGACACTAAAGACAACTATTAAGTCGATGTTGATTGCTTACATAGCGATTCAAAAACATCGTAGTGCTAATTTTGTGCCAAGAAAGTGCTTGTTTCGAAGTAAAATCGCGTTTTAGTGCTCCGCATCGCGTTAGCACACTTCAAATTACCCGCCTCAGGTGGAAACTTTCACGCTAGTGTTGCCCCGCACAACGTTGCCTGGCCTTACTGCGCGGCCCCTGACACTAGTAGAAAGAGCGAAAGTAGCGGGGGCCACAGCAACAACAACGGCCAATGAACGATTTTCTGCCGTGGCCTCCGAGATGGCAGGCTTGCTTGGTTCAGCTGGGCCCCGATAGATGGCAAGACCTGTCCAGTTTACCAGGCGAAAATCTTAACTTTTGAACCACTCGCGCCACTTCCCATAGTAACGTCCGGCGGTTCTTCCATCCATGAGTCAAACAGAAAATAACGAGCAGCATTTTATTGCGTCTCTTGATTCTCGGTAGGCTCTTTATTTAGTGCAGCTATAGTTAGACTACTAGTGATTAATTGCGAGTTGTAACTCTGGCGTCATCGGGATCGTTTTGCGAATGTCCTACTCGTGGCGCTTGCGTTTTTGTGCATTTACTTTAATTTCTCGGTAAGTGGGGCACTGCTGTGGATATTGTCGCTTTAGACGTTGTCATACATTGAGCTTCCACCCTGACATAAATTGTTATTTGACTTTAGTGTGCCTTTAAAGAACCCCAGGTGGTTGACGTTTTCCGGAGCCCTCCTTTACAGCCTCTCTCATAATCATATCGTGGTTTTGGGACGTTAAAGGACTCCTGACAGCGAAATTATTGTTTGCGATATTTCTACAGTTATTTGTAGTTTTGCGTTTGGTAATGCCGCAAATATATTCGAAGTGATATAACGTATCGTATCATTGATGCTAGTGGCGCCAATTCAGAACGATTTTACGTCTGTTCGAAACGTCCGCCTAAATACCCTAAGAAACTAGCGCCCCACAGCGGAGCAGCGCCTGAGACAGTGCGCTTCAACCATGGTCTTCGAGATGGGGGCGCGTGGCAAGGGCGCGTGCCCCCCCCCCCCCCCATCTCGGAGGCTATGCTCCAACGCTGGTGCGCTCAAGCTTTGGTATACTTTGGCGACGCTGAAACGCGTTGTTTTCAAATAGGGGAACCCGCGTGCAGTGAAGAATGAAACGATGTGGGTTTTTTCAGCGCGTCCGAAAAAAAAAAAAGCATTCCCAGCGTAAGCAGCCAAACCACTTTGAAAGCAGCCCGACAACAGAGCGAGATGGGTGACGAACGATAGTTCTCGCCGGGTGCCAGTAGGGGTATTGTGTGCGCGCCACCCAAATGCTGACCTCTGCAACGTCACTAGGGGAGTCCCGGTCTACGTGAAATCACAGAAAATGTCGATTGGGCCTGAATACTCATGAGGAGCACGCAGCCTTACTTCAAAACTGAATTAAAATATCATCTAGGCAATGCTCGCCACTAATGACCGGTCAGAGGTGATCCCGCATGCAGGACTATCAATCAACGCAAGCATCTTGAGTTTCCAAGTTCCGTGTCAGGGGTCCTTTGAACCACAAATATTAGGATTATTAATATTATAATCATTACTATAAAGTGTGTATAACTTGAAACTGTGTCAGCTCTCAAGTTTAACATGCATACATATAATATTTAGGTTATTAATGTTCTCTGGGTTTTTACGTGCAGTGGCGTCGCACAGTATACGCGGGCCTTTATAGAATTTGTTGGCAGAAATAGCATATTTTTTTTTTCGAATACGATATATAGCTGACATGGACCAGCCGTGCTACTGGCTAAGCCCTCTTTTTTTTTTTTTTTTCTCGTGAAAGTAACAGCGTCGTGTGCTTTGATGTATCAGTTCCTTGCTTAACATGTCGAGAAGATCGCGCCTTAGTATTCGTGGCGCAATTCCCTTTGCTCGACGGTCTTTCAGGGACGTAACTGAAAGGGGTTCACTTCAAAGTACTAAGCTGGCCCCCTAAGGCTTCGAATCTGCGTATTCGGATGTACGGCATTTCAATTGCGAGTCTGTTTGTAATCGTTGTGCACGCACAGATAATATTCCTCGCGAAACCACCTTTCTAATAACCGTGCGCAGTCCATTTTAATGAACGAAGACGGCGCTGCGCTTCGTATAGGCGTTTTTTATTTGAATAATTACTCAAGGGGCGCACATCCATGCATGGTCGTTGGCGCATATCAGCCGATACACTGAGAGCCCGCTGGCCCGTGTGCTCAGATTTGGGTGCACGTTAAAGAGCCCCAGGTGGTCGAAATTTCCGGAGCCCTCCACTACGGCGTCTCTCATAATCATATAGTGGTTTTGGGACGTAAAACCCCACATATCAATCAACTGAGAGCCCGCTCTTCCATGCACGCTCGTCCGGAAGTAAAGTTTCTCCGGTTGTTGCGCTAAATAGCGTTGATCAGCCGAGGGCAGTCGTGTTCGCTTCTGTTGAAGCCGGCGATGCGTGCGTCGCAGTGCGCAATTAGTTGTCGATGAAACACCGGCGACGGCGAAATCGGACGTATGAAACAACAACAACAACAACAACAACAACAACAACAACAACAACAACAAAAATTGGCCCCGGATCTGCATGTTACACTACAAATGTAGTCGAAAGACGATAGTCTTGCATCCGGAGAGAATGAACAAAACATTTATTCGATGTTCTGCGCAAGAAAATTGGTGAATGGTATACTGGAGGCGCTGCGTTGGAGTGCCTCGAGCGTGCAGCAAAGGCGAACGAGCGCATCGAGGCACGTTAGACACGAGTGCTATCTGGCATTATCTTCGAAAACGAAGGAAGCCATCCGCGCCTGCGGAGAAAGATGCGCGCCATTCTCGTAGGCGATAAGGTGTAGAACACAAAGCGACGGACAGGTGACACCACCCTGTCGTTTTAGCAAAGCGTTGGTAACACTTACCTTTTTGAGCATCGCGTTGCATTGTCAGCTCAGCGTGTTTAACGCTACGGTCCTTATATAGAATTACTTGTGTGTGCCTTCTCTATTATAAAGGCACACATACAAAACATCTACGTGTTGTTATGGTACTTCAGATATGCGCAAAAATTGCTTTTTATTTGACAATCGCACAAGTATGAACGCTAAAGCTTGAGCAATATTGGTGGGCGCTGCGGATGGGGTCGGCCGTTTGAGGTATCGTTAAGAACGGACAAACAGACAAATGCACAGACAGACAGACCAAAATGTTTCCGTTCAAGGTCCCCAAGAAAGATTATCGTCTTTAAAAAACGGCTAATGTATCTATCTATACCGGTGCTTCGGAGTGGTTGACTCGCGTGCCGGTTGAAGAGGTTGAGGGAAAGTGTCAGACAAGACGTCGCGGCCGCCCTGCCTTTCCTAGATTCCTGCAGATCTGCCCTATGTATACAGCCTCGTAGCCTGCTTTTGTTCTCTTGTATACGCTTGTGGTTTGATGCCTTTGGGTGTGTCTCCGCCTGTATTATTATTATTATTATTATTATTATTATTATTATTATTATTATTATTATTATTATTATTATTGAGTTAGCCTTGAAAGGACCGTAAACCCTGGTGCGCCAGCATCAAGACCACGTCTAATGAATGGTTGATTGATTGATTATTAACGTTGTCGTGTAGCTGTAAATTTGAGCTGCTGCATCAGTAAACTTCGAAGTCTCGAAAAAGCCTTGCCGTGGCGTCGTGCACATGCTGTATCTGTTCGATTCTGGGTCGGCACTGTAACGTGGCGTATAGGCGAAGAACAAGGTCGAACTTCAACCGTGACATTCTGTTGCCGCGCAGTTCAACGAAAACGCCGCGTTCCTTTATACCCGGTTAGTTTTATCGGTGTGAAATTATGGCTATTTCCTTGTCGAGTGCCCCCATCCCTGTCGTCCTAGCTGTGTGTGTCGCTGCGCGATGATTGCGATGCGAGTAGAACGAAGTTCATGCTCTGAATGGGCGTAAGGTGACGCGCAACCTTCTCGAATGGTAGAGTTATTGTATGTGCTACCTAAAGGTAGCATTTACAGTAACTCTATTGAATGGAAGCGGTGACCGATTGGTAACAGCCCTTTCCGCTTAGTCCTCCTCGATTCCCGTGCCGTTACACTATATACCACGCGTCGTCGACAACAACCCGCGCACTTGTTTCCAGCGCAGCCGCTGTGTCTTTCCTTGTGCACGCGTCGCCTAATCGCGTCGACCCACAACCTTCGGAGAGAGAAGACCGCATCGATTCGCGCAGTGTGGCGTTCTCGCGCGCGTCTGCCGTGTGTGTCTTTTGATCCTCGTGTTTATTCGCTCCCATATACTTCCGCGCCTTTGCTCGGTGCTGCCCCGTGGTGGCTTAGCCGCGATGATAATCGGTACTATAATAAAAGCACTCGCGCGTCCTGTCTTTCTCTCATCTGTTCTGGCGATTCACCGCGGCCACGATTTCCCGCCAACTTCTTTTTTCCTTATTTTTCCTCGCCACTCTTGTTTGCGTCGTACGGCTTCTTATCCTTCATTAGCCACTTGTCCCCTGCTCCGGCTTCCTTCGCATTGTTGGCAGCTGTGGCGAGTGTAAAGCTACCCCCGCACTCTGTGTTTGCTATGAGGCGTGCGTGACGTCATCGTAAAGAAGCAGACAAGCGGCGTTCCGCGCACACACCGCCTGCCGCCGCTATTGTGTGTGTACACGAGCCGGCACGTTTCCCGCTATGTCGCGGATCCATCGATGGATCCGCGAAAAACTTCGCGCCTCGCGTAGCAGCTGTCGCGTTCGTTAAGGCGGTTCTTTTTTTTCTTTTTTTCCTTTCTCTGCGAACGCTCTTGTGCACTTTACTAGACGGTGACACTTGCCACTTTTGCGCCTAATAGATAAATAACGCGAGGTAATTACGTTCTCTGTTGGTGGGATCCAAGCTCGGTGTGCCGAAACGGGCCACGAGTCGTTTGTTCGTGTTGACCACAACGTCGCGCACGCACGCACCAGGTGGCGACTGTTTCTTTTTTACTATAAGGTCTCTTGAAAAAAGCACACGCACACACATACACACACCCACACACACACACGCACACGCACACACGATAGTGATAAGTTTACCGAGAAAAAAGTTCCCTTCTCCCGCCGCTAATTGGGTTGATCGGCGTGTTGATCAAGCTTCCCTCCCTCGACTTCCGTATCCTACCTTTCGGACTTTTCAGCGTTTCTGTTTCGAAGAATCAGAACGTGGCTTTTCTACGATGTGTCACGAATACGTGGATCGGGTGTGGCATACGCGATGGCTGTTCACGATGGGACCACGTACTACCAGCGTCAAATGAAACCCGAAGCCTTGTCGACAGTGTAGTGCGCGCCGTCTATTTATCAACGTTGACTGTTCGATAGCTGGACGGTGCACGCGCTATATATACTATCGCGAATGCTTGCCGCTGTTCGGTTTTCATTTGACGCTGCGGTCGCTCTCATTTGGAGAGAGCGCAATGGGCCTTGCGAGCTCGCATATCACGCATGGCTTCGACGTGTCCACGTTTGCGCAGCATATTTGGGACCGCCCCCAAGGACTTTACTTGTGTGGATGCAAGGGATGTTGGAAGCCATGGGTCATCTGGGAGCTTCTGAAGCCACTTTTTCTCCCGCGTTTTCGAGTCGCATTCTGGCGGTGCGTTTTCGACCGCTGCAGTCAGACCGGCGCCCGCCGGCTATTTGCATACAAATGCGTTGAATGTCTCTGGAGTGCTCGTGCGCAGAACGACCGGGCAATTGGCGGAACGCATCTCTCTCTCATCTTACGAAGTCCACTCGGTCTCCTCATCGTTTTGCAGCCTAGCTTACCGCGTCTCGGCAGGGCGCGCTTGAACCATCGAGAAGCCGCAAGGGTTTCAGGAAATGATACGTTATAAAGGTTAACTGATTATTGGCATGTTTTTGGTGCAAATGATTGGACGTTCGTATATCACCCCCAGATCCACAGCGTGTACTATATACTTAGGTGCGCTGTCCACTGCTGCACGCAACTTGCACGGCTTCGCTCTGCATTTTATGGGTACGCCGTATATACCTTGAGGTGCTGTCTCGCGCGCGATAAGAAAACAGTGCTGCACCGAGAATCTTTTGGTCGCCTGCCTTATCAGGCTACTACTCCGGAGCGAAAATGATTTTGCGTGTGGAAGTACACCTCGACGTTTCAGATGAAACAAAGGCGTTGCAGTCATGGGCGTCGGGAGGTGGGGGTTTGCAGTAAGGCACTTGCCCCACTCAAGCCCCCCTCCCCCCGCTTCCTGCACCACGCTGGTGCATTACGGGTTTGCACCTCCCGAGACACAATCATCCCGACGCCCATTGTTGCAGTGTGTCGAGGCACTTCCAACTCTGTGTGTAAAACTTGTAACGTAAGTGCATGATGTCGTGAATCGAGTGGTATGTGCGCGTGATAACCGCAACATTCGAAGCGCTGATATCGCCACCGTTCGGCAGCTGCTACACAAATGTACATCTCCACCTGTCGCTCTTGGTTTTCCTGTCGTTGTCTCTCCTACAGTGTCTTCTCGGAAGTTGAACGGGACACAAACCTCCAGCGTGGTTGGGGTGGGGCCCTAGATTGCACCAAAATTAATAACGCCGCGCCAGATGTGGCGCGCGCGCCCCGCCGCGGTGGTCTAGTGGCTAAGGTACTCGGCTGCTGACCCGCAGGTCGCGGGTTCGAATCCCGGCTGCGGCGGCTGCATTTCCGATGGAGGCGGAAATGTTGTAGGCCCGTGTGCTCAGATTTGGGTGCATGTTAAAGAACCCCAGGTGGTCAAAATTTCCGGAGCCCTCCACTACGGCGTCTCTCATAATCATATGTGGTTTTGGGACGTTAAACCCCACATATCAATCGATGTGGCGCGCGCGAGGATAAATTGGTAACCGGCAGAACGGAAAGAAACTTAGCCGTGGTGGCGAAACCCACGTCACTCGGCCGCAACTTGACGTGACGTCACTGGCTTGTCAGGCTTGTGTGATTTCCCACTGTTTTGCGGCCACAGCTGCAGGACTTCGCTGCCATAGCCCCTTCCTCAATTGCTAGAAAGCATATGCGCCGTCATTCAGGACTAGTCAAAGCCACGAGCTTCATCACTACGAGATATATGCGTACCTGTATAAGGGTTTATCACTGTTTCAATATATGCATGCACTGACGTCACCGAGATAGTTGTATTGTGTGGCCAGCACATTATTTGTAGGTTCCTTTATCTGCAGCCTCGCAGTGGAAGGTTTGAATGCAGGACGATAGAACTTACGCATGTCACGTCATGTGTTTGCCCCCTCCCCTGTCAGTCAAGAACTTTAATATATGGTCCTGAGGAGTTTAAGCCACCAGGGTGCCCACGTGGGACATCCTAGCAGCCGCTACCGTAGGCGACGCCCGAGTCGGGGCGGGAACGTGGTGGCGTTCCGCCAGTTCTTGGGCCCTCTGGACTGCCTTAAGTTGGTTTCGGAGATTGGGGCTCCTGAGTGCCTCCTCCCAGTCGGACTCACTGGTGAGAGGTCCCTGAGGTAACGCGGGACATTGCCAGAGCATGTGCGCGAGTGAACAGTACACTTCTGTGCAATCTGGGCACTGTGAATTTATGTCTGAGTTATAATGGCTGAGTCGGCCCCGTGATGGGTACGATCTCGTTTGTAACATTCTAAAGGCTACTTCTTGCGCGCGTTCTAGTTTTGAATGGGGTAAAGGGTATCGGCTTCTGTTGTGTCGGTAGTGGGAGGTAATTTCATGGAAGGTGAGTAGTGGGTCATTAAACTGCACGTCTGGGCCCAGCTCTTCGGTGGCTGATTGATCGTCACGGCGGGTCAGTTCTCGTGCTCGATCATGAGCCATTTCGTTGAGGTTGGGTTGTTGTGGGTGAACGTCTTTGCCCATGTGGGCAGGGAACCAAGAGAGGTAGTGCGAGCCCGTATATTTCCGTGTTTGTAAAATGCGGGCTGCTTCTGGAGCGATGGCATGATTTGGCCGCAAAAGAGACACACACAAGAAAAGGAACACTCAAACGACAAGCAAGTGTTCCTTTTCTTGTGTGTGTCTCTTTTGCGGCCAAATCATGCCATTAAGTAAATACCAACTAGGCCAACAATCAGTATTATTACAATATATTTCTGGAGCGATGTTGCCGGTTTCGTAAGCCCGAATGGCGGCGCGAGAGTCTGTGAAGACATTAGTGAGTGAGGGGTCGGTCATCGCTAAAGCTATAGCAACTTGTTCGGCTATGGCGCTTGTTGATAGCCTAACCGAGGCGGCTGAGCGTAGGGCTCCGTCGCCATCTACTACCGCGAGTGCGAAAGAGGAGGAGTTACCGTATTGCGCTGCGTCGACGAATGCGGTAGAGTTGCGATTCGCGGCGGTACGGTTTAGGATCGCGCGAGCGCGGGCCAGCCGTCTGCCTTCGTTGTGTTGTGGGTGGACATTTCGCGGAAATGGGGTTACCATGTAAGTAGCTCGGACAACTCTGGGGAGGGTTACTGCGCGTTCAAGGCAGGGGTGTGGGGACATGCCGGCCTCGCTTAGAAGTCGGCGGCCTGCCTTGGAGGAGGAGAGGCGGATCACTTGGGCCGTGGTCTGGGCCTCGATCACTTCATCGATGCCGTTGTGCATGCCTAGTTGGTCGAGACGGGAAGTGCTCGTGTTTTGAGGCAAACCAAGGACTTGTTTAATGCTTTTGCGCATGAGTGTGTTTAGTTTCGTCTTTTCTACCTTCGTCCAGTTGTGGGCAGAGGCGACGTAATTGATGTGACTCATTAGGAACGCGTGGTATATGCGCAGAAGGTTGGCCTCTCCAAGGCCTCGTCTACGACCCGAGACTCGCTGAATGAGTCGGAGCATGTTCTCTGTTTTTGCTGTGATATGTTTAATTGTTCTTGCATGACAGCCAGTGGCCTCGACGAGGAGGCCGAGAATGCGTATGGAGTCCACTCGGGGTATTCGCTGCCCATCTTTGGCGTGTAGCGCTATGGGTAGATCACCTAAGGGTGTTAAGTTACGAACGCCTTGGCGAGATTGCCGGTACAGTAGCAACTCTGATTTTGTGGGCGACAAACGAAGTCCAGTGTTTTTTAAGTAGGCTTCTGTGGTATCGAGAGCAGTTTGAAGGGCTTGCTCCAACTCCGCCAATGAGCCTCCTGGGCACCAGATGGTGATGTCATCTGCGTATATAGCATGGTTTATGTTTGGGATGTCGCGGAGTTTGTCAGATAGTCCCTTCATTACTATGTTAAAAAGGAGTGGAGAAATGACTGCCCCTTGTGGTGTCCCGTTGGAACCTAATGTGTAAGTATCGGATGTAAGTTGCGATAAATGCAGCTGAGCTGTTCGATTTTGCAGAAAAGAACGAATGAACGCCTGGAATCTTTTACCGAGACCAAGGCTGGCAATGGATTCCAGTATAAAGCGGTGTGAGACGCTGTCGAATGCTTTAGTGAGGTCTAGGGCGAGAATGCCACGAACATCTCTCGTTTTGAGTCGAAGATCTGTTTCTTTAGTAATAGCATGACGTCTTGTGTTGAAAGGTGCGGACGGAACCCGACCATGTTGAACGGAAAGAGTTCGTGATCCTCTATGTAGCGCGATACACGATTTAGGATGACATGTTCAGCTGCTTTTCCTATGCATGAGGTTAGGGAAATCGGGCGTAGATTGTCGAAGTTGAGTGGTTTACCTGGCTTTGAGAGAAGGATTACCGTGGCCGTGCGCCATTGTTCAGGTACCTGGCCAGTTTCCCACATGTAATTAATGTCTTTTGTGAGTAGTGTGATGGCTTGGTCGTCTAAATTTCGCAACAGGCGGTTGGTTACCTTGTCAGGACCTCCTTTATTTTTTTTGGGGGGGGGGGGGGGGAGAGGGCTCTTCTTTGTGCGACGTGGAAAAACAGGCAAACGAAAAAAGAACTCCCGGTGGCGAGGCCAACTTGGAATTCGGCGCCACCATCACCTGTATCCGTGACGTCAGAGATTTTGGCAGTGTTCACTCTCGGCTTAATAGGTTGTTATTAGGAGGTACAATGGGAAACGTTTATTCGGAAGCAAGCGGGAAAAAAAAATAATTGCGATAACATCTCTCGGCTGTTGCTAGCTGTGCTAAAAGCGCCGAATTGAGTGCAAATACCGCTAATGACTGGGTTAATCCTTGCGGTCCGTTAAAGCCTTTCTCGGTGAATCGTTATGACTGTCCGCAAATCCTAACTGTCCTTGGCCGCCCTTGTGGACGTTCTTTTCTTCGTTTTTAGTGGACCATGCAGTGTGGCGAATTGTGGGATTTACTTAATTTTTGTGTTTTTGCTTGATGGCCGAAGCTCCGTTGTAAAGAGTACGTTCCCAACACAACACCAGGCGCCCCCATTGTGATTTTTTTTTGCAACGAAATTGAAACAAGTGAACATTTCTTTTTAGTATGTCGTCGTTGCTCTTATCAGAGAAAAGGATTTTCAGAAACCCCATTGCACAAGTTAGGAACAGTAGTGAATGTTACATTACTTTTATCACTTGGCGGCACTGCATTAGGTTACTGCCACAAAGGTGTTTTGCTGCGTTTGAGTACATCAGAGCAACAAAAAGATTACCATGTTAGTCTGTTCTCATTTATTCAAATTCTTATTCAATAATTCGTAGTTATTTAATCAGAAAACAGAGATGTTTAAGCGCTTACTCAGTAATCATTTTTTCTTATTCTAAGTTTTATTTCTAAACTAATTTTTAAAATTTTTCTTATTTCATTGCTTAAGCATCCTGCCGCCCGGTTCTTCACCCCCTTTATGGGTGAGCGCCATTTATACGAGATCATGATCATCATCATCATTATCATCACCACCGCCACCACCACCACAACGCAATGCTTTTTGCCGTAGCGTGAGCTATATAGTGTGTTTCGGCACGGGCTGCTGTTCATTGCTGATGCTATGAGGATCCTACATGAATTGGTCATTCAATACCGTCGATTCGATCGGGTCAATTTCTGTCGCGATCTTGGTGATTTCTTGACGCATAACTCGGGTCGTGACGACAGACACTGACGTCGGCGGAAGATGTTGCCTCAATCACTCCGTCGTGAAATCAAGTGGCATCTATTTCTTTCTGGCAACAAATAACCTGATTCGCAGATCAGTTCGTTAGGTTCCTCAATCTTTCACCGTTAAAAAAAAATCATACGGCTATTCTCGACCTCAAGTGTCATTCATTTATTGAAAATGTGTGTCAGCAGTTTCTTTAAACCACACATTGTACAGAATTAAATACAGTAAACAATATGGGTGCGTGTGCGTTTGTGTTTTTTCGTAGTCCCTAAAAAGAAAGAAAGAAAGCTATCGTTGGCGGCATCTGGGATGATGTTCCTAAATAATGATAATTATGTTCGGAAATGATAAATGATGAAGTAATTAGCGCCTGAGCAACCCCGTTTCAACAAGCACTTTGCGTCGCGTACTCGTACACCTTGTGTCATCCGGAGCTGAAAGGAAAGAAGAAAAAAAGTTAAACCTTGTGTGTGTGTGTGTGTGTGTATATATATATAATATATATATATATATATATATATATATATATATATATATATATATATATATATATATATATATATATATATATAATATATATATATATATATATATACATCGCGACGAGCAAACTTAAGAGCGATAGACGCGCCGCGAGTTATCGATGAGCGCGGGATATATCCGGCTCATCTGGTCGATATCCGAACGACGTCAGTGTCGCCTGGTAATTAGTATAGGTCATTACGAAGGGAGCTCACTATGTAGGCCTGATTACAAGTTTGTCCGCTTTAGGCTTCTTTGCCGTAGCGTGAGAGCAAATCGTATCCTTTTTTATTATTGTCTTTCTTTATAGCTTCAGCGTATATATACAGTGGAGTGTGTGGACGTTTCTCGTCCCAGCTGCTTCTCCCGCAATTGACGTCGTTCGCTTCGGTTTAGAGGTACAAGACGACACGAGCGTCTGTGAACGCTCGAAGGTCGCGGGATCGAATGCCGGCCACATATCGATAGATGCGAAATGCTGGAGGCCCGTGTACTGTTAGCTTTTGCAGGTGCACCAGATTGTCAAAACTTCCAGGGCTATGCAGTATACGGTGTTCGTCCATCGTCATGTTGTGGTTCTAGGATGCGTTATTATATATGACGGTTCCGGTGACGTCGACGCAAGGCGTCAATGTAGTTTGGCACATCCCTGTATTGTGCCCGATCTGTCGAGCCCATTGACGATGCGAATTCGCGCACCAGCAACAGTGTGCGGTACAGTGTCCCTGTTTACAGTGTACACTGTCCCTATTCACTGTACACAACTCGAGTCGGTTGTTTCCCTAGCGTGACGTGTAAACAAGCTTACGCTCTGATCCCACACGGAGTGGCGTATAAGTGATGTAAGGGTCCCTTTCAATGCAGTGGCCACTAACAATGCAAGGCACCCGTGTTTAATAGCCGTCGTATACAGCATACGACATACATTTCGAGCGACCGGGTATACCGTCCGTTGTCGTGCGTGTATGTGCTCATGCAGTGTGACACTTCTGACGTCACTGCTGCCGTCGCCACTGGTCACAAATTCTCGGCACGCAACGGTTTTCCGCAAGTGTTTTATAGCACTGACGTAGGTTCGCCGACGGAGGAAGGATTTGTGTGTGTGTGACGCTGGTGGGAGTCCCCAGTGTTGTTATTATTATAATTAGGCGCTCGCCCGCGACTGAATCGCGTGCATTGTCTCGAGGCCGCGGTCCCGTTCTGTACGCCCTGTTTCAGTTTCGTTCGTAAGTGCGTGCAATACGTGTCGTGCTGAGGTGGAAAGGAGGTGAAGCTGGGAGAGGAGGGGCGTATGTGTAGAATTACGCCGTTTGCGAAAAGAGGGAAAGTGCCGTGCATGGAAGACGTGTGTGTGCACCCCTATGTGGGTTGTTTATTTGATGTATAATTACGCTGACACAGACTTCTCAACGTCAAGAGGCGCGCGCTCACAGTTGCCGTTGCGTGTGCGGCGAGCAACTATATGCCGGCCTATATAGCTGCATGTATAGTCTGCGAGATTCTTTTTTTTTAATTTGTCGGCTTGTTTTATATATCTATTACTCGTATGTACCCCTACGAATTCCAGTCAAGAAGCAAGGGGTCCTGATATTGTTTTTATCAGAATTTATTTCGCAAAACTATACCATAATCACGAATGGAAAGTGAATGCATGAACGAGGTAAAAAAAAAAAAACTGCGATAAATATTGAAGTTAAATAGCGTCAGCTGTCTGTTAAAAATCATTAGATAATTTTGGGACATTTATTGAAGTAATCAACATTCCTGGAATAATTAAAGGGGGTCTTGATTTTCCAATAATGGCGCTTTTGGGCGCCTTTCTTCTCGTCGGCAAAAGGTGCTCGACATACCTGTGAATTCGTTTGGATACGACTTCGGGATGAGGCCACGTATCCGCTTACAGGTATATGGCTCGCATGTGTTTCTTTAATAATTTTTCTTGCAAGTAGGCGACGCAGAGGTACGGAGGCTGTGCAGGTGTGAACATTAGCAATGACGTCTCAACGCGCGTTGTCGTCCGCTATCGATGTCTCCTCGTCGCCGTGACTTCGCAGTGTCTCGTCTCGTGCGGGGAAACGCACGCAGGCGCTGTTCTCATGTCAGCGACCCATTTGAACCTATATAGGACATTAGCTGAAAAAGCAAGAACATCAAGAATACGTTTGGCTACTGACGCCATGTGTCTGCATGGTATCTCTTGGCCTTGACTGGTACCGAATTTCGCTCACGAATCAATGGCTTAATCAATCACTCGATCAATCAAGACTGATTGCTTCGAAACAACTATGAGATATTCGTATTTTTTTTGTTAAATTTCTACTCGCACTGCATTTTATACTTGTAATATTTATTATTTGTTTTTTTTTTTCGTGCGTCGATCACCGCAACGTGACAGCGGCATCGCGACGTTGTTCCAACTAAAAAAAAAATAAAATACACCGGCTGCTGTCTTGTGGATTCTTATGCTTTCACATGCTTAAGGCGCCCTTCGGTGACAGTAGCTCGCTGAATTTTACTTTATTATTAGTGTCTATTGTTAAATGTAACGCCTGTGTGCCTACGAGGAGAGCGATATTAATTTTACTACGATTGCATGATTGATATAGTGTTTAATGTTTTTTTTTTCTATTTAGTAGTGCCATCTGGCATAACAAGGTGAAAAGGAAAAAAACAACAACACAACAGTGTTGGAACGTCTGAAAAAACAACAACATAAATAACATGTTGTTGATTGATAATAAAGTGGTCGTGTGTATACCTCTCAGCCCCACGAACTGTATACACGCCAACAGCCGCTCGGAAAGACCATTTCTCTCTTTCGAAACTCCGCACATCGAAGTTCTCCCTCTGTCTTCGAGGTGTATCGGCGCACACTTGGTTAGGGCATTGTGTTTAACCACATTTTGACGATTAGTTTAGTGCACGCATGTTTCTGTATACGCACGCCCTTCTCGATTTTATCGCCAGCTGCCTAACTGCATCTCTCACTCAGGAATGCAGTTCCTTTCACTGAGCCGGCCTCTTGTTCGTGTTGTAACACGTTAGGTCCTTCTAAATTTACTAGTTATGTAACGGCGCGATTAAAGCAGGAGGCAGTGTAGGTGCACGGTTAGGGGTATATAGCTATTAGCTCCGCCAAAAACGTGTACAATCTCTTTCTTTCTCACGCTCTCTCACACGCGCTTAAAAAGGCATTTGTTTCACGTGATATGAGAACGGCTTTTCTCATAAGACCGTAGTCCGCGCGGCCGAAATGTCGAGTAATGTTACAGACGCTCAGAGCTTACACACAAGTAATTGCGGCATACAGCGTGCACATGATTCCGAAGCTGCTGCTGATTTTCAAATGTGCCGCTATTATCATTCTATAGAAACGGATGATAGCGCCACATTAGATAGATAGATAGATAGATAGATAGATTAGGAACAAACGTACATACAAAAAAATTCAGTGTTACAGAACTGGCAGCAGGCGCAGAAGGCGTCGTCGAGGCCCGTGAAAGCCTCCTGCCGGCAATAGCCACAGCGGCGATTTCTTTCGGAAGTCTTTAACCTTTTGCGACCAGCGCACCGCCTGGTGGAGGGAGGTATTAGTAGAGGAGAAGATTGTGTTGTTGCTATATTGAAGTGGGGGGGGGGGGGGGGATACCGCTGTGGCGACAGCCGGCTCATTAGCGCGTTACTCACCCTTCATTTCCGCTTACGCGCAGTTTACTAAAGCGAGCCGCCCCTTGATGACGACCGTTGCGCTTCTGTGTGTGTGTGTGTGTGCGTGCGGCCCCGAATATCGTGCGAAAGCAGCACCACCTGCGAAATTGCCGGTAAAGTAAAAAAAGAAAAGTAAAGAAGAGAAAATTGACAACCCGTGGCGGCGCTCGAGTGTGATCCATCGTCGCATTTTTCCCAGTTTCTTCTTTCACAACCGGCCGCCGCATGCGGGTATATGGCACGCGTGAAACGGCTGGCTGCGCGCAGCAGTACCGCGGGTTATGTAATTGACAGTTCTACATGCACGGACGGAGCTTTCTTTTTTTTTTTTTTTTTTGACGGGACTGAAATATTCCTTAACTTAGGTCATGCTTCATCTGAGACACGAATGTTCCATTCAGTTTACCGTGTGTGATCAGAGTGTCCTTTTCTCATCTTTGTCTTCAAGTCCTATCTGTCCCTCGCTGTTGCTGGGTAGGCTCAGCCTAGTTAATTAGCCTTCCCGCTTTTCCCTCATAGCTGCCAGCCTTCCCGATTTGTCCGGGAGACCGCATATTTCTTTTTTTTTTCTAGAAATTTTCCGATTATGTAGGCCAGACCATACGTCCGAAGAAAATGAGCGCTATAGTGCCACAGCGTGGAAAAACAAAAAAAAAAGCTTGGGACACGTGTTCTGAAATTTTCTGATCGCGCGCGGAACGCTTTTCACTTCCACCGCGGTGCACTGGTGTCATGCGGAAAGGCACTGCTATAGCTGTCATGGCCGAAGTACGGTACATCTCGCCCGTCATGTCCCCGCGATGTCGAAAATCGGTGACATCGCCCCGCACGTCGTGTGCTGTATGTGCGAGTGAAAGCGTGTGAAGGCTGCCGACAGGCGCGGCTCCGTAGGGTATATATGCCACGTGCGTTTTGCAACGACGTTTAAATCCGAGTTGGCCACCGAACGTCACCATCGAACGGCCTATGGCGACTTCTAACGTCCGAGCTTGTCGGCTAAAGCTCGTTGCGCACGAAAAAAATAGAGCCACGTGCATGCATTCTCGCCGCTTCGTCGTTGCGAGTCGGCCGCGCCGCCGATCCGGCGCACTCGCTGCCCGGGTTTCCCGAAATGGAGTCTTCCCGGTTCGCAAATCGATCGTTGCGGAGAGAGAAAGAAGGCACCCCCTCTCCTCCCTTCATGCGCTGCCGCGTTGCGCTCTCTTCTTATATTCGCTCGCAGGATTTCAAGCTGGACGGTTGTGCCCTCGCGATCTCCGACTTCAGCGTAGCTCCCGCCGACTGGTTCGCCCTCCGCGGTCTCCTGACGCCGTGTAGCTCTCGCATTGTGGCACCCCGCCCTTGGACTGCTTCGACCGGATCCCCACTTTCCTATCTCCTTCTTTTTCCTCTCGTTGGCTGTCTTCTTCTGCTTCTACTTTCCTTCTATCCTTTTTATCCCTCCTTCACCCCACCCCTATAAGGCACTGCGCCGTGTCGCCTGAAGGCAGACAGAAATTAGGTGCCTTTTTCCTCTTCATTGTAACCACTACCACCACCACCACCAGCAGGCAGGTTGCGCCGCATCTCCTCGCGTGCGCCACATGTGTGTGTGTGTGCGGCCCCGAATATCGTGCGAAAGCAGCACCACCTGCGAAAATTGCCGGTAAAGAAAAAAAAAAAGAAGCAAAGAAGAGAAAATTGACAACCAGTGGCGGCGCTTGAGTGTGATCCATCGTCGCATTTTTCCCAGTTTCTTATTTCACAACCGGGTGCCGCGTGCGGGTATATGGCACGCTTGAAACGGCTGGCTGCGCGCAGCAGTACCGCGGGTTATGTAATTGACAGTTCTACATGCACGGGCGGAGCTTTCTTTTTTTTTTTTATTTTGGCCGGGACTGAAATATTCCTTAACTTAGGTCGTGCTTCATCTGAGACACGAATGTTTCATTCGGTATACCGTGTGTGATCAGAGTGTCCTTTTCTCGTCTTTGTCTTCAAGTCCTATCTGTCCTTCGCTGTTGCTGGGTAGGCTCAGCCTAGTTAATTTAACCTTCCCGCTTTTCCCTCATAGCTGCCAGCCTTCCCGATTTGTCCGGGAGACCGCATATTTCTTTTTTTTTAAAGAAATTCTCCGATTACGTAGGCCAGACCATACGTCCGAAGAAAATGAGTGCTAGGGTCACAGCGTGAAAAAAAAAAAAGCTTGGGACACGTGTTCTAAAATTTTCTGATCGCGCGCGGAACGCTTTTCACTTCCTCCGCGGTACACTGGTGTCATGCGGAAAGGCACATCAATATTGGCCGAGAACTGCTATAGCTGTCATGGCCGAAGTACGGTAGATCTTGCCCGTCATGTCCCCGCGATGTCGAAGTCGGTGACATCGCCCCGCACGTCGTGTGTTGTATGTGCGAGTGAAAGCGTGTGAAGGCTGCCGACAGGCGCGGCTCCGTAGGGTATGTATACCACGTGCGTTCTGCAACGACGCTTAAATCCGAGTTGGCAATCGAACGGCCTGTGGCGACTTCTAACGTTCGAGCTTGTCGGCGGGCAGCTAAAGCTCGTTGCGCACGAAAGAAAATAGAGCCACGTGCATGCACGCTCGCCGCGCCGTTGCGAGTCGGCCGCAGCTGCGCAGCCGATCCGGCGCACGCGCTGCCCGGGTTTCCCGAAATGGAGTCTTCCCGGTTCGCAAATCGATCGTCGCGGAGAGAGAAAGGAGGCAGCCCCTCTCCTGCTCCCTTCATGCGCTGCCTCGTTGCGTTCTCTTCTTATGTCACCAGCAGGCAGGTTGCGCTGCATCTCCTCGCGTGCACCACGTGTGTGTGTGTGTGTGTTGCGTGCATTCGAGCCTCTTGCGGTGGGCACGCAGGTGCTGTTGCTCGCTGAGCGGCGAAGTCTGCATACGACGATCCTGCTTACACGGAGGAGGCCAACGGCCGTGTCGATGAAGCCATTTATGCTCCCGTTTGCAGGGCGTGAGATTGGTTGGGCGGTGGGATGAAAAAAAAAAAAAAACATTAAACGGCCTTTTCTATCTTTTGATATTCATCAGTACTAATGATGAGTAATGACTAAACGAAGGGCGTAATTAAGAAACGTGACGCGCTTGTATCGTAGAAACTAACGAACAGCTCAGCGCGGTGTTGCGAATGCCGCCTAGCCACATACGCATGGCGCGTCGTAATAATAATAGAAGTTGGTGTTTTACGTACCAGTAACGCAATATGAGTGTGAGAGACGCCGCAGGAGAGTGCTTCGCAAATTTCGACCACCTTGGGTTTCTTTAGCGCGCCCCTAATTATAAGTACACGGGCCTCAAGCATTTTCGCCCCTATCGAAATACTTCCGCCTTGACTTGGGTTCGATCCCGTGACCTTCGGGTCAGCGGTACTACACCATAACCACTATAGGTCACCGTACGAGGCGGGTTCGTGGTGTCGTGTTATTTCCTTTGTTTGTTGTGTCTTCGCACTTGTAATCATTTCAACGCTTTGACCTAACCCTCGAGTTCTTTGGCTTCGCCGAGTGGTGGACACAATGGCGGATGTACACGCCTCATCGATGTGTGTGGCCATCGTCACATTCCTTAAGTGAACTCCTAACATAAGTCGCGTGGGGGCGGTGATAATCAGATCTAACCGACAATCATGCTAAAGAAAGCGTAGGGGGACGTTAGTATAGAAGTAATTGTAATGTAAATGTGAAGGAAGAAAAGTGGATGAAAAGATAACTTGCCGTCGGCAGGAAACCGAACCTGCGACCCTCGAATGACGCGTCCGACTCTCTGCCAACTGAGCTGCCACGGCGACTATCCCCCCCGTCCACTTTATGGGGTGGTTTTTGGGTTATATGGCATCCTTGGCATGATTGTCTGTTAGATTGGATCAATATTGCATCTAACCAAGAAAACGAGCCCGTAAACGTACTCCTTTTTTTCCCCTTCATTCATGTGGGAGTGGTGTGTATATAGGTGAGCATGTAAGAACTGCACGCATTCACTCTATGATGACAAGGCGTCGCTTTATGAATCTGTTCGCGCCTAATTGTTGGCGAGAAAATGGGTAATTGCCGCCGCAGCCATGTTTCGACCGTTTTCTGGCAACGGCAGCGTTCAACACATCTGAAGCTGTCTTCGGCTTGTCAGTGTTTCTCGTGTGATTTTTTTGAAACGACCCCGCCGAGGGCAGTTTCTCTATCTTTTATAAATTAGTTAGCGAGGCGTTTCACCTGTATGCTTGGGTGGGTATATTTGAGTTTTGTAAATAGAAAGGCCATCCTTCATCTGGCTGCTTCGACTGTCTCCCTTCTACATGGTTCTCGATTGTGTTTCGCTCACGCGATCCTCACGGCTTTCGCCGCGCTGCTCGCAACTGCTGCCCGAGCACAGCCGCACGTGTCGCGTGCGACGAGGTCACCGATCTTCGGTATATACGCGCACCGGGCGCAGGCACCGCCCTCGCATAGCGTTATACCTTGTATATAACTAAAAGAAGTGTTTTTATTGTCAGCCCATTTGCTCTAGAGTTAATCACGTCGTCTTTTACGTGTATCGGGGTATGCATTGTTGATAACTAGACTTATAACCAAGCTAAAGAATGTGTCCGGACTGTGTACGCCTTCGTTTGGAACTTCTGCAACCTGCTTTAATTTTGAACTTTGCGCATGACCTCAACAAACGTTTGAACGCTTGAATCGTTCGTATTAGACCAACTTTCAGCCAATCGTCACGTCATACATCTGAGAGCTGTCAGCCAATGGCAAGGGGCATCTGTGAACAAAATGCTTTGTGAATCATTCTTTTTTTAGTAAAGAAGAAAATAGAAAAACGTTGTACGAATCTTGCCCGAAGCAAAACCTTGGCATGTGGTACTTGCGGATAACGTAGCGCCATAGAAAGTGACATAATGGCGTAACCTCTGGCGGGATGGCACCGAGATGTCGAATTTGCGTCCTCAGAGCGGTGTCAAATATTTTTCAAAGGCATTCGACGTCGTTTTTTGATCTCGTACAAGTGGATACTTTACAACTGCCGGGCACAGCAGTGTTTTGGGTGTAAAGGTAGAGGAGTAAGCGCTCTTGTGCCTTTGTGAGGCCCTTACAGGGTTTAGGATAAATTGCGTGGCTGAATTGATAGAATTCAGTTATCCTTCGAAATGATAAGGCTGGATTAGGTTTGAGATCGTGGGCGTTCGTTGAACTCCTTTGGTTAACTTTGCGTCGCGCTGCCGCGAAGCTAGTATGAGTCCGAGGGCAGGTACAGGGGAGAGAGAGAAACATTCAATGAAAAAAAGGGAGGTGTTGAAGTCTCTTGCCCAGGAAGCCTTCGGCCTGGACCGCCCGCCGAGTTGGCGGGATAGTCGAATAAATCCGGTTTGAAGATCGCAGCCTCCCATGCTTCACTGATAAATTGAAGAAAAAAAAAACAAGGACCGCGTGGTTCAGATCTGCTCAGTCAGGTGCTGCTACGATTTCAGTTGGTAGAAATCTGTCGACTCTTTCAGTCAGCTTGATTAATAATAATAATAATAATAATAATAATAATAATAATAATAATAATAATAATAATAATAATAATAATAATAATAATAATAATAACAATAATAATAATAATAATAATAGTATGTGCGATTCCGCGTAGCAAAACCAGGATATGATTACGGGAGACGCCGTAGTGGAGGACTGCGAAATCTCGACCCTTTTGTGTTTTAACATTCACTGACATTGCTCAGTACACGGGCCACAACCATTTCGCCTCCATCGAAATTGTTCGAGACGCCGCGGCCGCCGGGATCGACCCCGCGACCTGCGGGACGGCAGTCTAGCCACTGATCCACCGTGGTGGACTCTCGGTGACCTCGACGAATTCTCGTTGACTAGCCTGACAGATAATTGTCTTCATAAATAGCTTGTAGTCTGATATCATTCGCATACGATACAGTTCTTGAAGCTGAACCATCGCTTCGTGATTTGTTGTGTTTTGGAAAGCCCTTTTCCGGAAATTCTATAAAGACCGGAAGAGAAACCGGAAGTGCCTGGAAGAGAAGCAAATTTGTCACTCGGTGTTCGTGCCACTGTAGCGCTAATAACTCATGCATAGGCGTCAAGCGAATACTTCCGGCAACCGAATAGCGCGAGGGCAATGGGACTCGACGCGTTCATCAAGTTTTTAGGTGCGTGCGAATCGCGAGCTACCGCGCGGCCTGCCGCAGCCGAACTGCAATTATCGTCGCGGGGAAATAAAGGAACGAAAGAAATGTGTATGTATACCGTATAGCTTTCTAGCGCACGGAATTCACGCAACGCGGTCACGCGTGTTCACGGTTCATTCGCGTGTTCCCGCGGTGCGCGTGTTTAACCATTCACGAGGCCCGCGAAGAGTCCCCGAGGTAATCCGGGAGAGTGTCCCTTGCTGCCCTCTCGCGGGAGAAATGTTGACGAGGGGCGCGCGCGCTGCTGTGTCGTACTTGGCGCGCATGTCAGGTGACGTCGAACGCGCTCGCGAAACAAGTAGAACGATAAAAAAAAAGAGGAGGAATGGGGGAGGGGCACGTCGATTGGCATGTAGGCCGTAATCGTCAGAATGTCTGAAAGATCTGGCATTCTTATGTAATTTACGTCATCGCTTGTTACCTTTCAGCCGAGTTGAATACAAAAAGTCACCGGGTACCTTACCCGTCCGCCTCAGGCGAGAGCCGTCAGATTCTTCTTCGCCTTCTATAGGTTTGTGTATCGAACCGCTCCGCGCCCCACCTCCGAAAGCTTTTGACGCTATAGCGTGGTTAGTCAATGCCTCCGGGATTGGCCTAATTTTGACCAAGCAAGGATGGATGGATGGATGGATGGATGTGGCTGTACCCTTTAGATCGGGCGGCGGCTAACGCCACCTAGCCGTAATACTTAGTGAACTAATCATTACATTTATCTTTTTTTTCCCCTTTAAATAATGAAGTTGAGGATTCGTACTTCGCAGTGAAGGGTTTAATTTTCACTCGTGCCTTGACTTTAGCCACCAATCAGATAACCTCCTTCTAGTTAAGTCTACCCGCTTAAAGTCTATTTTGCCCTCGCTGTCCCTAAATCCCAGTGCTTTGAAAAACTCTGCGCCATCATCCTGAACTATAGGGTGAAGCCCTTTACAAAACATTATCAAGTGTTCGGCAGTTTCTTCCTCTCCACACGCACTGCATACTGTGTCTACCCCGTCGTATTTGGCCCGATATGTCTTGGTTCGTAGTACTCCCGTCCTGGCCTCAAACAGTAGAGAACTACCGCAAGTATTATCATAGATCCTTTCCTTGGCAATTTCCTACTTAAAAGTTCGATAGATCTCTAGTGCGGACTTCTTAATCATGCCCATTCTCCACATGTCAGTCTACGTTTCCTTCACTTTTTTCTTAACCGATAGTTCTTTTTGGTTTGGCCACCTGCTGTTCTCTAAGTATTTACCAGTCAACTTCCTGGTTCGCTTCCTCCATTTTGTATCGACATTCTTCGTCTACAAGTAGCTGAACACCTTCCCAGCCCAACGCTCCTCCCCCATTTCTCTCAATCGCTTCTCAAATTTTATCTTGCTGCTAGCTTCCCTGCCCTCAAATGATGTCCATCCCATTTCACCTTGTACTCCCTGATTTGGTGTATTCCCGTGAGCTCCTAAAGCAAGCCTACCTATTCCACGTTGCTTAATTTCTAATCTTGCTTGAACTTCTGATCTCATGCACAAGACCGCATTGCTGAACGTCAGCCCAGGAACCATGACCCCTTTCCATATTCCTCTCACAACATCATACCTATTGTAATTCCACAGTGCCCTATTTTTCATGACTGCTGCATTCCTGTTACCTTTAGTCGTCACGTATATTTCGTGTTCCCTCAGATACTCGGTCCCATTGCTTATCCATACGCCCAGATATTTGTATTTATCTGTTATCTCTAGCGTGACCTCCTGTATTCTAAGCTCACTACCTTCGTTGTCATTGAAAATCATGACTGCTGATTTTTCCCTACTGAATCTAAAATCTAACCTATCTCCCTCATTACCGCAGATGTCCATCAATCTCTGCAAATCTTCCTTGTTGTTGGACATTAGCACTATATCATCTGCGTACATTAATGCTGGTAGTGCCTGATCAATAAGTTTTCCTTGTTTGACTAAAGAGAGGTTGAAGCCCAGTCCACTTCCCTCTAATTTTGCCTCTAATCCTTGTAGGTACATCATGAATAATAAGAGTGACAGGGGGCACCCCTGCATAAGCCCCCGTTTTACCTCTGCAGGCTTGGATACCTGTTTTTCCCACTTTTTAACTACCTTGTTACCTTTATAGACACCCTTTAAAAGATTAGTGACTACATGTTCCACGCCTAGTGTGTAGTATTCCCCACAATTCCTCTTGAACCACGCTATCGTACGCTCCCTTGATATCCAAAAATGCTAGCCACAGGGGCCTGTGTTCTTTTTTCTGCTATTTCGATGCACTGCGTCAGTGAGAACAGATTGTCTTCCAACCTCCTGTGTTTCCGAAACCCATTCTGCAGTTCCCCCAGCACCCCCTCATCCTCTATCCACGCCTGCAGTCTTTCCTTTATAATCTGCATCGCCAGCCTGTAGACCACTGATGTCACTGTTATAGGATGGTAGTTGTGTATGTCAGCTTTGTCCCCCTTTATAGATCATGCTCATCCTGCTAAGTTTCCATCCATCGGGAACTTCACCATCGAATATTATTGTACTCACTGCCTCTCTCAAAGCCTGCTTAGACTTCCTAATGTTTTTAGACTTCCTAATGTTTTTAGACTTCCTAATGTTTTTAGACTTCCTAATGTTGTTAGACTTCCTAATATTAGGACGTCCCGTGGTGACGTCCTAATAAGGACGTCACCATGGGACGCCACAAGGTGTGGCGGTTTTTCGCGTCGTGATGACGTCATATGGTGACGCTCGGTTCTTGTATCGCTCGAGTTAAAGCCGCCCACGTGGGGCGCCTTTTAGTGGTCGCGTTTGATGGAGCCTCTATAACGTTGTTACCTTTATGGTTTCAGTTGCCTTCTCGATTTGATTAACTGTGCTGCTTTGTGCACTTCCTACGAGGCTGTAGTTATCATGTGTGCGTGTGTGTTGGGAGAGGGGGGTTCGTGAGCTTACGTTTATTACAGAGCTTCTTACTTTGAGCACGTATGATGCTGCGAATGGAAAGAAAAAAAAACGAAAAAATCAAGGAAGACCCAACACACACGTACGCAACTATTCATAATCGAATTAAACATGGTTAATCGGTTAGGTGAAGGGTTATTCACAGCTAAACTAGGTGCGCGTACGGTTGCGTCTCATCCGGTGGCTTCGACATACACATTTTCGTCTCATTTCACATCACCTGTTTTAGGACGACATGTGCGAAGTGCAAAAGTTTCTGGCGGATGCCGTATCACCTTAGCTCTAACGAAATCGCACTTTTCTACCGAAAGCGGCTTCTTCCAACCGACCGCCTTGCGATGTAAAACACTTGCGGTCAACCCGTGTAGTTACGAGACTGGTGTGAATGGGCGCTAAGCGTTGCATCGAATCGCACGTCCCGTATATCTCTTATCATGCGAGACTCAGGAGTTATCTTGTCTCTTAAAATGATATAATGGACAATAATATTATCCGGGGATTTACGCGTCCCAAAAGCACCATATGATTAAGAGAGACGCCGTATAGTGGAGGGCTCCGGAAATTTTGACCACCTGGTGTTCTTTAGCGTGCCCCGACGGATCACGACCATTCCGCCTCCATCGAAATGGTACCGCAGGTATCGAATCCTTCGGGTCAGCAGCCCAAAGTATCTCTCAAGCATCCCTCTTCCACCGAGGCGGGCAAGGATACTGAACAGAACAGGGAAAAGCTGCCGAAGAGATTGAAATTTTGCTCGGAAGATGCGGCTCCTCCCATAAAGAGTGCTCATTTCACGTGCTTCTGGAGGGTTAGATATATTTCGCTGCCGGTGCCGTATAAACTACCGTTCATCGCTGTTCTTGGGAACCGTATACCGGGAGCCGAGCGGATTGAGAGACGCGGGCGACGGCTGGCTTTGTTGGTGCGCCCGTTTCCGGCGACTATTAACTCCACCTTCTGCTATAGTTAACGCCGCGCAGTTTGCGTGAAACGCATTGAATTCATTGTTTTCTGCGAGTGCTTGCCAAAAATGAAAGTTTGACTTCCGGCTTCGACATCCAGTCTTTCAGTTGGAAGAATTTCGTTCGGCGCTCTTTGTTCTGGCCTCGATCATAACATTATTTGAAGCTTTACGTCCCAAAACCACGATATGATGATGAGAGACGCCGTAGTGGAGGGTTCCGGAGATTTTGACGCTATTTTTTTTTTTAAACGTGAACTGACATCGCACGCCCGGGCCCCAACCGTTTCGCCTCCACCGAAGTGGGACCGCCGGGATCGAACCCGCCACATACGGGTCAGCAGCAGAGCACCACTGATCCACCGTTAGCGGACTGACCTCGATCATCGGTGACGGCGTCCGCGTGATTCGATACGTGTTGACGCGGAGAAACCTGAAGCGCCTTCCGCGCGTTGCGAAGGCGACGCACGAGCGACGAAATTCGGGCTGCGCGACCTATTGTCTAGTCTGACGACGCACCCGGAGGCGTACAGGTGTGTACTTACTATAGCTGCAGTCCGGTTCGGTTAATTTCGTCGTCGTCGTCACATTTGATGCGACGCGTGTGTAGCTTTGCCGGCGATGACGCAACCATCGGGCGTATAACGAGACACGAGGATGTGCGGCGCTATTGCGTAAAAGTGTCCTCCGGCTCTTGCTCCAATTGGCTCGAGTTAAGTGTCTCGTTGTAGCCGTTTGACAGCTCCCCTGTTGCCCTGTAAGGCTGCGGCGATGTTTGTCTATTCTGGTAGGAAACGCTCTCGCTTTTCAAACGAGGGTGTCGAAACTGGAAATGCGCGAAGTGAAAAAAGAAAAGAAAAAAACGGGAAAATTCCGGGAAAATGCTTTTTTTTTTGTTTTGTCAGAGCAGTTAAAAAATTGTCCGAAATTTCCGCGGGGCAAAACGTACAGAAATAAAGCTTAGGCAACACCCAGCGTCGAACGTGAATCCAAAAACTTAGCACATGATACCGAAATACCAAACGACGGCTGACCACTCGCCTTCAGCATCACGTAAAGTCAGCCCCAGCGTCAGCTTTTAGCTTGGGTCCATAGCTTCGTCATTTGGGTTGGGTCATGTTGGGGGTGTTTTCTGATGTTTTGGGGGCCCGTTATTGTACAATTTTAACTTTCCCTCGTACGCTTCTGCAACCTGTGGCGGAAGTCCGCCTATAAAGCCGTGCGCATGCAGATTCTGCAGTGGCTGAACCAATTACCCACGCGTGCATGCACTTCACGGTAGAAGAGACCGTTATGCGGGGGACGGGGACACGCTGTAAGCACTGCAACCGCAGCTATAGGCTTAGTGCGGCATCTTAACATGTGAAGAAAGCTGCATGTAGGTGAAGCCAGACTTTGAATAAAAGTTCGGACTTAATCTTTTTACCATCTTGATCAATGTTCTCATAGTGGAAGCCACGATGAAACGTATTAGACATTTCTGGGTTCTTTATGGTAGCTGCTGTAATAGTTCTAGGAAGCC